>CAXHKU010000917.1:0-30990 GCA_964017125.1 Flabesymbios commensalis | reverse complement strand
ATTTTTAAATTTTAATGAGAAGCAGGACAACAGGCATATTTAATAAAGCAGTTACAATGTTTTCATCTTCAACCATTGCCGACTCAGGACACTGTACTTGTTGACGAACGTCATCATAACGTCATAAAATCTAAAATATTCAAGCTACAGAGATGACGTCGCCATTTTTGGAAAGCTCATGAAAAATTAAGTTGGGTAGCAAAGGTCAAGCTGTATCTAGCGTCAGCGGTTTTTGAGTTATTGTTATTAATTTGGGCGAAGGCCCAAATTATTCCTCTAACTCAGAAGACTGTCTTCTTCTTCTTATTATTATTATTATTTTTCTACGGATTTTTCGCGGGCCTATTTCTTCTACAGTTTAGCATTTATCGCCACGAAAATTCACAGGAATGTTGGTACTATTGCCACTTGGGTTGCTATGACTTTTTGTGACGTTGGATATGATAGAATCTGAGTTATTTCCAAAAAACAAGATTTTACAAAAAAACACAACACTCCGTCGATATTTACTCTTTTTCAAATCTTTTTTTTTTTAATTTGTTCACGTGTCCAAGGCTATCTGTGACCGTTTTTAAACTAGAGGCAATCGAAAATGACGATTTTTGCGCAAATGTAAAATATCTCAAAAACTACTTGACATATATGAAATCCGAGGAAAACAGTGTGTCTCCAACCATTAAGAATGATGTTTTATACAGCATATGTACTTAGCGCGATGATACTATACAGAAATGTAGCCATGCCTGAAAAAAAAATTGGCATGGATTCCCCCCTTTTTGTAAAAACTAAGTCCAGTCGGGGGTCATCATTTCAAAAAAAATTTGTATTTTCTGCCATCAGCAGCTCTTGTAATATGCAAATTCAATTTCAAAAAAATTGTTAAAAAATTTTAACTGAGAAGAAATGGATTTCACCCCGATTGGACTCATAATAGCTACAAATGTACTGTGTTATTGGCTGTAATACGTGACCCCGCCACTCTTCCTCGTGCCTCACCTAATCCCATGAAAGGCGAGTCCCGTGTCTAAACGGGGCTACTGAGGGCCGGCCGGACGTTTGACCTTCTACGATTTTACACACAGCCAATACCACAGTATGTTTTCACTTTTTAAAAATAATTTACTTTTATTTAACACATTTAAAACTAAATTTGTATTTGTAATTATTCATTTCACATTTCTTTAATTAATTGCAGATCACTTGCGAGTCTTACCTTAGATCAACAGTAGACTAGATGAGTAAAACAATTTGATTTTAATAACGAAATATATATTTTACTGATTTTTTTATTCAATCGTTCACACATCACAGTCACACAACACAAATAGAATAACATTTTCATATTTTAATTCAAACCAGTGGTCAGCAATTTCACCCTCTTTGGATGAAATAAACTGATCATAAAATTTGTTTTATTTTTTAACCACATTCAAATACATATTTCACCTACAAAAAAAACCCCAATAAGTAGTGCAAATTATTTTGTAAATAATCACAAAAAAACTAAAACACAAAAGTAGGGTAACTTATTAAAATGTAACACTGATATCAAAGTTATATATATATAAATATTTTTTTAAGTCCATATTTTCCGAATAAAAAAACAACTGCATCAATACACCTGATATTCCCATCAAATAAGAAATAACTAAACAAAGAAGAATATAAGATTATTAAAAGTTTATCAACGTTTGCCACTGCAATACAATGTAGTATAAAACTGAAGATTATATGACTGGATATAATGCTAACAATCAATTAAAAAAAAATAAACAGAAACAATAGAGATAACATTTTTCATCTTCAAATTTAAATTATATGGCAATTGTAAAAAAAGACATATATGAAAAGCTACATGCACATGTGTATAATTTTATATACTGTATTTATTCTAATAAACACCCATATTCCAATAAACGCACACCCTCTGATTTAAAAACAAAGCCCACAATCACGTACACTATATGATCATTAAAAACTACTCTAATAAGCACCCATTCTGTAAATTAAAATCCATATAATCTTCATCACTTAACCAAGTTTCAGAAATGGTTATAACATCGATATTTGTATCGAATGATTTTAAATTTAGTGGTGATTTTTTTGCAATGCTAGCCGTCAAACTACAAGCATTGTAATGTATGATTTATAAACCACCCTGCCTATATACATTCTCAGAAGAAAATATATACAATATCTATGTACAATATATATATATACTTACATTCTCAGAAGAAAATATATACAATATATATGTACAATACTTCAACAACGACACAGTTATACAAATTTACATCTGTGGTCAAGATCTAGATCATCCTTAACCCTGTAATTATAATGTTTATATGTTGGTACATTAAATCTCGAACCTGATTTATACAAATCAAATGAGTTTGCTGAAAATTTATCATATTGCTAGCTTTACACATGAAACTTCTTCACCAGCAGTACTAAAAAAGGAAACACAGTTCTACAATATAGATAGTAATAATCAAAGATGAAAGGGAATTTCTAAATAGAATAAGATATCACATAACTAATTAGGTCCACCATGTTTTTGTCTCTGTTTTAGATGAGCACATACATTAGATTAAGCTGAACTTACTTCAGAAAGATGACAATTTCCGAAAAAGTACAGTTAATTTAAGGAAATAATAAAAACATTGCTTCAACTATGTTTTTATTCAGATTATTTTTTATCTTCGCCCTTATTAACTTCACCCTCATTTCTATACTGTAGATCTGGTACTATTCAAGAGGTTTTAATTTTCGCGAGGAGGGCAAATTCGCTAATTTCAAGGATCTCGCGAAAATTATTATTATAATAGCGCTACCATCATCGAAATTAAAAAAATTCACAAATTCTAGACTTCACGACAGCAAAATTATCAATCCAGCTTGACAGCTCCTGTATCTTTATCCTCCATTAGTCTTCACCGTTGTCACGTAAAACTGTAAAGAAAACAAACAAAAACTGTGTTAGAATACTAAATCATTACTCGTGGATAAATCAAATAATACGCTTACAGGCGAGTTTTAAATGCACTGACTGGATACCGAAAAGCTAACTTTCATTTTGGACCATCCTCCACCGTCGGACAGACTATAGTAAATGATGGAAACCTTTATTATCGCCCAGGAATTCTTTTGAAAAATAGTCTAATGTTTGCGAAATTTCATGAAAATCAGTTCAGAATTGACTGAAATAAAAGCGAAATTCACTAGTTCAGTTGATTAGTTTAATTTAGGCCTTGTCTAATGTGACTTTGCTTCTTCCAAATTATCTTTCATGTAAACTAGAATAGAATGCAATAGAATAGAATCGAATCTTATCGACCAGCTGCGAGCTAAATACGCAGCTGTCTGTGGTGACCTGCTCCGCAGGGCTACAGCCACTCCAAGCCTCCATGGGCCTGAAGAAGCGAGCATCCACCTATTTACCCACTCCCACCTTCTAATCATTATATCTACTTTACTCCCCCCTCTTACCTTATAACTGGGGTCCACTCCCTTGGTTCAGGCCCTCTCCCTCTTCTCTGCAGCTCTTCCGTAGTTAAAAGAATCTTATCGACCCGCTGTGACCTAATACGGAGCTGTCTGTTGTGACCTGCTCCGAAGGGCTACAGCGACTCCAAGCCTCCATGGGCCTGGAGAAGCGAGCATCCACCTATTTCCCCACTCCGTACCCCCTCCCACCTTCTAATTTTTATATCTATTTTACTCCCCCCGCTTACATTGCGTTAATGGGGTCCACACGCTTGAATCAGTCCCTCTCCCTCTTCTGTGTTTCTTCCCTGATCATGAGTTGTACCCCCAGTTAACCTGAGAGTAGTAGGCCTATCAACTCACTACGAGCTAGGCCTAATATAACAGCCGTCTGTGTTGACCTACTCCGCAGGGCTACAGCGACTCCAAGCCTCCATTGGCCTGGAGAAGAGCGCATCCACCAACTTCTCCACTCCCGTACCCTCTTTCTCCTTCTAATTTTACATTCTACTCTAACCACCCCCCCCCGCTCACATTGCATTAATGGGGTTCACACCCCTTGGATCAGTCCCTCTTCGTTTTCTTTGTTTCTTCCCCGGTCATGAGTTGTAGGGCTACCCCCAGTTAACCGGAAAGTCCGCATATCACCAGATAAATCTGGGTACAAGACTTCCTGGCGAGTGCTTGTTATGACTGATGTATTGATTAACAAGGTAGAATAATAAACGAGATATGTATAGTAGCCTGGGCCCAGGTGTACGAATGAGGATCAAATTGATATGTTTATTGGTTAAAAACAATAACATCATCTAATACTATTTCCTAGCAGGGTTTGTCAAAGACAAAACAATAATGTGACTAGATAATCTGCAGTGTGATCTGAATTTTAAAATCAAGGAAACATAACTCGCATACCTGACATAGGCTAGGCCTACCATACAGAAACGATTAGACATTTTAGAGACTAAACTTTAACTATTGGCCTAATATTAGGCTCAATTTGCTTTCGCTACATTAATACATATTAAGCCTGCAGGACATTTATATAAAGATATACTTAAAAATATAAAACTATATGCAGACCTAAACAAAATTTAATTTTGCTGACATAGTATAGTAAATTGTTAGGGATATGCGATGTAGAAATATACATAAATGGCCTACAATTTGAATATAATATAATATCTAAGCAAAAATGATGTTAATGGCTGATTTCGGCCTACAAAACCGCATGTCAGGAGGTAGGTCTACATAATGGAGCATAGTCCTACACTGGGAGCTACATCATTCATTCACATCTACCAGGGTCTGTACATTTAGTCAAGCTCACAGGCAGTTGAAGAGTTCAGTCTAGACATATCGAGAATTAAAAATACGAAGTGGGCCTATATTACCATAACTGCGTGATAGGTTTTTCAATAAAAACCACAGGTGATCTATGTCAAATGAAATAACTAGTCAGCAGTGTCATGTAGGCCACTATTGTTTTCGCAATTATGCTGCACTACACATACACACCAAACCCGCATCAACACTAGCCTACCAGTTAGACCTATAGTGTACATTGAACCTAAGACATTGCAATATGAACAATGTAGTATAACATCTAATATATGTATATTTATATATGTATATATATATATATATATATATATATATATATATATATATGTAGCCAACATGTCACATCAAGTGTTGACGAGCATCCTTGTCATTATTGTAAGCCTATCTCAGTGTTTCATTTGTACAATATTTATCACGCTACCATGGTAGGCTAGCACTATTCTTTAGCAGAACAAACTCCCTGAAACAATAAAGCCTATTGTAGGCTTGCTCCATTCAAGAAAGCAACATATTAACATTCAAGATTGTTGTTGTAATGCCCAGCGATATTCGATTCTAATCATTAAATCAGTGATACTCTTGGTGTATCAGGCCTAATTGTTTTCAGATTGTTAGTCATGACCTATATTAACCTTGAGCCACCTCCAGAGCAGGGTTAACATTTCTGATAACGCATTGATTTGATACATTTTGTGCAACAGTGTATCGGACCAATTTGTTTTAGATGATCTTTAGTCTTAAACGCTTTCAAATAACTGGACTTCAGTCTATAACTAGGTAGATATATATATATATATATAACACAGGTTATAATTATATTATAATGACTGGACCTATTCATACAACTTTGCACAAACATTATATCGACTTACTGTAGGGCTATCACAGTGTATACGCCTACTAGTTCCACTAACTACTATAGAATATTTCAATGGTTGATATTTTTGCCATGGACTTGAAATATATCTGGTAAAAATGATCAAATACAATAAATAATAACCATGGCAGTCTATTGTTCATTACATTACCAGACAGTGATTTGTGTATATCATGAACTAGCATCACTGTTCAATCTTGCCTATTCCAAACTTACTTCTCAATTGAGAATGTTGTGAAAGTTTATTATGATCACGACAGTCTGTAAATATTATTCACAATGAAATAATTTAGATTTAAAAACAGCTGTGACTTGTGTTGATGTATTATATCATTTCAAAATACAATCAGGATCAGATCTTAGTCGTCATTTAAAAAACCAGAAAAAATTATGCTAAGCAATTGCATACATACCGGTAGGTTAGGCATCAAGACTCTATTATCCATCTGAACTCATTTTTTGGTCACCACCAAAATTATTCGCCCAAATTCCCTGTCGCTTTAGCTACAGGTACCTCTAGTTATTATTATTATTATTATTATTATTATTATTATTATTATTATTATTATTATTATTATTATTATTATTATTATTATTATTATTATTATTATTATTATTATTATTATTATTATTATTATTATTATTATTATTATTATTATTATTATTTTTATTATTATTATTATTATTATGTACAGTATAATCGTTGGGATATCACATCTATTACACCTGGGACCCATCGCACTAAATATATTAAGATTAAGATCATCTTAAATTTATGTGATTCCCATTAGAAAAGTTGTTTGTGGGATGGGCCCTTGCATCCTAAATAAATGTGACATTCAACAAGGAAGTAAAATGAAACTGAAATTAGTCACCGTGGCAACGTAACAGGAAGGGAAATTCAGTAGGATAGTATAGGGTCTCACCACCCTAAATGAGCCGAAATGCAAGGGGGGTGGCTACTGACTAGAGAATCCCTACCCAAATTACTGCTTTAAATGGTCGTTTCCGCTGCTGGTGAATTAAGAAAAATACAGGAATGTTGTAATTATGTGGATAAATTGTAAGCACACACTGTTTTCGCTATCTGTGATATGAGGTATAACTGTTATGTGAGATTTTCGGATGGACACATGGGGTGAGAAGGATTTGTGTCTTTTCTGGGAATGGGCGCAAGAATATTTCGGGAGATCTGGGCAAAACGGACCATTTTTTCAACATTGGAGCGTAACTCAAAACGCAGGAAGTTAGCATACCATTTTCGAAGCAGTTTTTGAAAAAGGACAGCTAAGGCTTTATTATGGTGTGACACATAGGGGGGCAGCTAGGGACGAAAGTGGTGATTTCGGCCCTTGGAATGTTGGCATTATACATGTGTTTCAATGGGACTGGCATTTGGGGTGGTTGAGACCATGTGTGTATAGGGCATTGAAGCAGGGTTAGGATTATATATTATAATGTTCCTGCTGTTGAATAGGAAGAAAAAGTATTCAAATGGTGTTTAAATGTATTCTGATAGTCGATGCAACAAATTAGGCTGTACAATTTTGAATAAAAGATATATAATTGATGGATGGATGTGACAACTGGAAGATAGGCCCAAGAGGGCGTGTTTTGGTTTGTAATTCGTAGATAACATGCTTTCTTTTGCTACTTTGACTTGTTGTATGGGTACAAATACATAGAAAAATACGGGAAGTTTAATCCTTTGTAATGTCATTATACCATTTATCCTAATTGATATATTATTTTTCTTCATAATTCCAAATAATAAATAGTCACCATGACTACCTATTGTGATTAAATGAGAGTAGGAACTGCAACTTCATCTAACCACGTTTCCCCCAGTGCAAAATTACGGAAAAAGAGCTGATTTTCACAATATCAGTGCCTAATAAAAGAGCTCCCTAAGCAACATCATTCGATGTATTCGAAAAATTTCAAAAATATATTGATCAGAACAACTTGCTGTTCCATCCTTGTTTGAAAAAAATAAAACAAAAATAATTTTATTTTCATATATGGTCTCACCACCCTAAATGAGCCGAAATCCAAGGGGGTGGCTACTGACTAGAGAATCCCTACCCAAATTACTGCTTTAAATGGTTGTTTCCGCTTCTGGTGAATTAAGAAAAATACAGGAATGTTGTAATTATGTGGATAAATTGTAAGCACACACTGTTTTCGCTATCTGTGATATGAGGTATAACTGTTATGTGAGATTTTCGGATGGACACATGGGGTGAGAAGGATTTGTGTCTTTTCTGGGAATGGGCACAAGAATATTTCGGGAGATCTGGGCAAAACGGACCATTTTTTCAACATTGGAGCGTAACTCAAAACGCAGGAAGTTAGCATACCATTTTCGAAGCAGTTTTTGAAAAAGGACAGCTTAGGCTTTATTATGGTGTGTCACATAGGGGGGCAGCTAGGGACGAAAGTGGTGATTTCGGCCCTTGGAATGTTGGCATTATACATGTGTTTCAATGAGACTGGCATTTGGGGTGGTGAGACCATAGTCACGAACACAGAGGTAGAATGCACAGAACATACATTATGTCATTAAGTATATTTTTATGGTAGAATGTATAGGGCGTTTTAGTCTCGTAGATTTGTAGCGGGATTTGGTGAGATACGCTACTTCCGGGTCCACTTGGCTCAGTGGGTATTTTTTCCCACTGTAATCATGTTACAACTTTGGAAGTGTACATGTTTGAGTTCATTATTTAGAGCACGATAAACAATATATTCTACCTGGCAGATTATTTTTTGTAAATAATGTTAATTATAGATCAAAATAATAGCGGGTGTAGTATAACAGCTAAATATATCTGTGTTTATTTAGGCTGTGAAGTTAGCCCCTGAACCGGGTGATTGGCGTTGTTTACACTCGCCGACGACGGGACACCCATACATTCCCTGACTTCAACAGCCTGGCACGACTACAGGCCACGCCCATTTTTGTCATGTTATGGCTTGATTTACAGCACAGAATTTTCTACTCACCCAGATAGTTGTCGTTAGTTTAACAATTTGACATTACTTGCAATTCTGGAGGGACCAATTTGTACCTAATAATCAGACCAGAAAAGTTAAATTCAGTATAGCCTATACTATAGGCCTAGTCTAAAGTGTAACTTATAGTCAGTGTCTGTCATATCTGTAGGCCTACTGACATGACCACAGAACGTAGATTTCTATGGACATGACAGTGTATGACTGATTGTAGACTTAAAATATGCCGTGACGTCATAATGAGATAAAAAAATAACTGGACTAATTCTAAGACTACAGTTACGGAGCGTGGTCAAAATAACTAAAAAATACCTACAAAGACGTGGGGGATAAATCTCAAAATAAGCATTAGGCCTAGTGTTAAATTATTGAAACGACCCCCTCCCCCCAATGCCTATCCACCAGACGGAGCATGGGGGTAGCCTAGGCCTAAATAATGCTATTTAATATATCTTGTGGTCTAGATTAATATATAGACAAGTATTGTATTATCTTGTTTTATCTTGTTATTTAGGCCTAGATCTACAATTATTTTAGTAGGCTGCCTGTACATAGTCTATTTTATTATTGTATTGATCACCCACCTAAGGGTGTCTTTACAATTTAAAGTCCTGTAGGCTTAATTAGTAATAGGCCCACATGACTTAAAAACTACGTCAACATAGGCTACAAAGCAAAAATTTAAATGTAAAAAAATGGAAAATGCTGGGTTCGATGACATTCTAGGGTAGACCCAACGCATCTATAAGCCTATCTCACAATAAAAAAAAATTAAGTCAACATATATGGTTAGATGTCTGCCAAATTGTTGGGAAATAATCTTTACTACATTTCATGAAAAACGGTAGATAATTGACTGAGTATAAATCATGATAATCAACGAAAAGCTGATTTACACCAGTGGTCATGGTCTATACAGACAGAGTATAATACAGCAAAATAAAACATTTTAATTTTAAAAATATTAGGCTATATATATTGAAGGGGGGGTCTTGTACATTGTCATTGGTGGACTTTGTATCATGCACTTATAATTATGTTATGAATGTAGACCTATCTATTCTGGGCCTACAGGCCATGTAGGCCTAAACCATCATAGTAGCCTGCCATCACACTGACGGAAAGTGTTCGAGGTTGTTTTTTTAAATATGAGACTTTACAAGAATCAGATAATCTAGCTAGACTATATCTAGATTAATATTGACAGTTTTACAGTACAAATAGTAATTTCACTCTTGAATATTTTGGTGGAATATTGTCCCGAAAAATGTATAGCCTACATGGAAAATATTGGCAATGTTCATGATTACGATTATTTCAGGGCCAGGGGCGCATACATGTTCTGAAGAAAGGGGGGAGATGGGGTTTGCTGTTTTTTGTGCTTTTTCGGGCTAATTTAATAATTAGACTCAAGCTTGAGCCTTGAATGTGTTGTGACCAGTGCCAGGCAGTCCACAAGTGGTGACTGCTGACAGTACTGTCACCATAGAACATTATCATACAATCCATCAAGCTCTGATCATACATGATACATTTTTATGCCTGTCACACTCACCATGCCCATGCCATGCTCAGTGCGTGCATGCATGATCACATATATCATGCATTGTGACGTCACAGTTCAGTCATAGTTGTGGTTACTGACTGGTCTGGCTCTCTAATAACAAAAGCAACACTCCACATTGTGTTTCTGTATAATTTAGGGCGAGATCACTGTAAATGTTGCAGTGAAAGTAGTTGACCTAGCTTGGAATTATGACTGCTCCAATCCGTGGACCAAAGAGGTGGCAAATTAACCCTACCATGTCTATATTAAATTTTTCACGAATATGGTGAACAAATTGCATCAGGACGGAAGAGAATTGTGTGAGGAATTGAAATTGGGAGGTGTCATATTTAACAGATCTCCGATATCCCGTCATTGAGGGGTTAGACTACAGGTACCCAATAACCGAAAAAACCGTGTCGAGACGAGGTACCAGCATTTTACAAACTTCGGATTCAAATTAGTTTTACAAGATAAAACAACACTCTCCTGAGACTATATACTTGGTACTTCTCTCACACATTCTATGTTCGTTGATGGGACTAGTCAGCAACAATAAAAATTGTAAGGATAGTGAGAAAATTGAACTTGAACAAAGGCACCACAGAACACTGCGAAACTGAATTTTGTCCATGTGGCTCAGAAATTCCGTGGTTGGGCGACCTGGACCCGGAAGTGGATCCTATGTCAAACGAGACTAACACGACCTATTGTTCTATTTCTAAAGTCACGGATACGCCTGTAATCAGTAATAAATTACACCTGTGACGTCAATCTATTGTTAAAACAGTAGATTCGAATCTACAATCTACACTTCTGTTCACGAAGCTACAAATACTACATATTGTCCACCATATAAATCATGAATCTACAAATACTAAACATTGACCACCGTATAAATCATGCTGGCCGTGATATCCTCTTGACAATGGTAATTGCTCCAATGTTGGGCCACAGTCGAAAACGTTGGGCCAACATTAAGATAACATTTTTTTTTTAATACTATTCTGGTTATCGAGTAGGGATCGATTGAATTTTGGGGAAATGTTGACAAGGCAGCTTGCCCTCAACAACATTGTTGTCGACTCAGAACATTTGCGCATGCGTGACTGACTTTAACCGGGCAGATCACAACGGCGAATGAAGCAAGATGTCTTGTCCTACCAAGAAGAGAACTTCTCGAGCTAAAATGACGGCTTCGACGGAAAAAAAAGAGCGGAGAGGCAGAAGGTCAGGGGAACCATCATTACTACGGCAGTGGCCGTGTCTGTCACTGCTATCACCTCTGCAGTTGATGATTGACATCACTGTCCTCACGCTGATTTGTTCTGATACCCAAACGAAAACGTTTTTTTTATTATGTATATGTATGTTTCAGATAATATGTATATGTATGTTTCAGATAATAAACATTATTATTATTATTATTATTATTATTGTTATGATACGGAAAAAAAAGGGCGGAGAGGCAGAAGGTCAGGGGAACCATCATTACTACGGCAGTGGTTGTGTCTGTCACTGCTATCCACCAAATTTTCAGGGATGTTGGGAAAGGTGAAAAAATAATCTGAGAAAAATTTTGTTAAAAATTTTTAAAGAGCGACCGAGCAAATTGGAAAAAGGCTACTCCCAGGTTCTGGTGAAACAGAGTCTACCCTGAAAATTTCGTGAAATTTCGTTTAGTATTTCAAAAGTTAGACCATTTGACATGTAACAGAATTCTGAGAATAAACCGGAATGAAATTAATGGGTTTATACATGTTATAGAAGAGCGTCATAAATAGACATTTACTACATGTCAAATGATCTAACTTTTAAACTATCCAATATTTTTTTACAAAATTTTCTGAATCGATGCCAAATGACTAGAAAATATGGTTTACAAAATTTCATGAAAATCGCTTGACAATTGACTGACTGGATACCGAAAAGCTAACTTTTATTTTGGACCATCCTCCACCGTCGGACAGACTGTAGCGAGACACAACTTCCAAGGAAGTGGGTGAAATTAGAAAAAAGATTAGAAGAAGACTTGGTCTTGGGAAATAGGGGAACTGGGTCTAGAGACTTTGTCAAGACTACAAGTTAGACTAGAGTAGTCTCAATAGTCGAATAGATCTAGTCTAGACTCTAGTCTAAAATAGGTACATTCAAAAAAGTCATTTTAATCGTTTTTTCGTGTGTTTTTTTCAGGATTTAGGCCCTATGTCAATTTGTGAGGCACTGCAATAAAAGACATATTTTTCTCGGTTTGTTTGTTCTTTTTGCTCACCATAAGTATAGACTAACTACAAATAAAATCATTGACATTTGTGGAAATAAAAACATGATTATTTGTTTTGAATGGCATTTTTAGTTTTATCACCTTTAGGCTTTTTCGGGGGTTCTCATCATTAGATTTCTCAAAATTAAAAAAAATTGTGCCAGCTCTCGCCTTCAATTCCATAATTGTTGCAACAAATGCTTGTAGAGGTAGGCTAGTCTAAGTGGAAAAGGCATGTTGTGGCCCTTTCTGATAATTTTTTTTACACAGTCACAGGTGCCATTTTTTTTAAATTTATAAAAACATGCAAATAGACTAATAAAGATAGACTATTTCCACTGCCCTATGAGGAAGTTTTGGAGGCCATCATTAAGGCCGTTGGACAGAACAATGTGGGAATGATCTCTAAGAATTGAGATAAAACTCCTAGACTATAAAAAAAAAATGGACATGACTTTAAAATGTCTTGTGCAAAATTTCAAGGAAATCGGTTCAGAATTTACGGAGAAATCAACGAAAAGCATGCCCTCCAGATAATTGTGTCATAGACTATAGTTAGGTACATTCCATAAATTTTTTAATTGTCCTTTTTTCGTAACTGCCGACATGCTAAAATAAATATTTGACCACATTCCAGTTTCCACTAAGCGAGGAAAATGCTGTGCTAAATCAGAATCTGAGCAAAAGAACGTCCAAAAGATGTGCCCCCAATGCGGTAATGATGAAACCCGAAAGCAATCCAATTGCCGAAAGCAAGCGAAAGCAAGATCCCCGCACCGAAAGCAAGCGTTTATAGGCAGAGTTCAAAACCTAAACCTTACTTTTATATTGATTTATCATGCGCATATATCGTTAGTTAATGTATATTCAAATATATATTTAGATCGGTATTTACCGAAAAAAAAGTATAATAACTATTACCGGCGACGAAAGCAAGATCCCCGCACCGAAATCAAGCCTATACAGGCAGACTTCAGGTGATAATCATGGGCTAATATTTCTTATTTTTCTATTGATTTATTGTGTGTACATATTGTTGAAAAATGATATAGATTAAAGCATATTCGGTCCGGTAATTCGCGAAAAAATATAAAGTATAATAGGGGAGGCTTGGGAGAGTTGGGTCACAGGGAGAGTTGGGCCACCCCCGATATCACAGTAGCGTAAATCATTATGACCATGTGGTGCCGTCTAACGAAGCAACTATACAATATTTATTGTTTGATGTGACCAGCTTATCGAGCTCATGTTCAGTGACAATTTTGTGACAAGAAATCTATTATATTGAACAAATTGTAAATAACTGACTCGAATGTAAGCAATTTGTTAGCATATCAATAGTACATAGTATGATGTTCTTTTGTGGGGTGCAATATACCTATGATACTCCTCTGTCATCGAGGTATTTAAGGAATCAATATCGTCAAAAGCCATTCTGTGATTTAGATTTTACCGAAAATTGCGGCAATAAAGAGAGTTGGGACTGTCAAATGTGGGAGAGTTGGGACACTATGGGAGAGTTGGGTCATGGTTATGGGGAATGGGTCATGGCCCAACTCTACCACATAGGGAGAATTGAGCCACTATGTGGGAGAGTTGGGCTATGCAACGATGATTTGTTTTAGCCATGACTATAGTGATTAAGATGTTCATAATTAAATTGTTCTTGTTTTATTCTTGTGTTGTGTCTATTTTGACGTATCTATACAGACATACTCAATGTGACCCAACTCTCCCAGGCATGGCCCAAGTCTCCCCGAACATGGCCCAAGTCTCCTCACTCCTTGGGAGAGTTGGGTCAGGAGAACATCTTTTTTTAATTGCATTTTTTCCCCATGCAACATAAAGCATATAAAATAAGATTAAATTCAGATTGTTTGGCATGGTCTGTACTTCGCAAAACCACAGGAAACTGTATAATATGACAAATGGGAAAAGCATACGGTGTCATAATGTAAAAAGTGGCCCAACTCTCCCAAGCCTCCCCTAACTATTACCGGCCACGAAAGCAAGATCCTACTACGTACAGTAAGCAAACCAGTGGCATGTGTAAACAACGGTGACTGCCCTATGTTCAGAAGGTTCTATGTTCTGAAGGTTCTATGTTCAGAAAATATTTGCTCAAAAGGTTCTATGTTCAGAAGGTTCTATATTCAGAAGGTCCTATGTTCAGAAGTTTCTATGTTGAGAAGGTCCTATATTCAGAAGGTCCTATATTCAGAAGGTCCTATGTTCAGAAGGTCCTATGTTCAGAAAAAAAATTGTTCAAAAGGTCCTATATTCAGAAGGTTTTATGTTCAGAAGGTCCTATATTCAGATATATTCAGAAGGTCCTATATTCAGAAAATTCTTTGTTTTATGTAGGAAAAAACATACATCTGTCAATTTCGACCTGTAAATTAGTCCTACAATGCAAGATAACAAATCACAGGCTCTCATTTGAGCTCATTCGGTCATATGAGCTTTTGTCATGGCGCGTTGTCCGTCGTCTGTCCGTCCACAATTTGCCAAAATTGCTATTGGGACTTCAATCAACATAGTGAGCAGCCACAAACCAGGAGTGATCACAGAAGGATAGTTCCCGCAATTCAAGAATATGACACTACTGTATATCTGGTAATTTTCGCGTGTTCAAATATTCACGAATTTCCGATTTTGGGACTTTTCATGAAGTTTAGAATTCGCGAATTTTTTTTTTTTTTTAGAAGTGATATTATAATAGTAATTTACGCGAGATTCTGGAATTCGAATTTCTCCTTCTCGCGAAATTTGCGGAAATTATCTACATTATATCTGAATTCAAATCCACCTAAATCCGGTGCTAGTTTAAACTTGTAGAAAGTTCAAACAAAAAACACCTGTAATTACAAAGATGAGCTATATACGGCGCAATTGACACTTTTCTTTCTTTCATTTTTGTTTCTTCATTTTAGTCTTTTCCAGGGGGGGGGGGGGGTCTGTAACCCACTGCATATCCCCGAAATGCGTTGTATTGTTGGCTTGACCAATTAGAGCATTGTTTTACCTATAGGCCTACCATGGGCCACAATTAGTTTGGCAAATCTGTAGCACATGTTTTACGTCGATTTCTCAACGATTTTGACCCGAATTATTTGAAATTTTGCACAGTTCATTTTTAAGTCAAATCCTAACACCGGTAACAGTTTAGTTAGATCACTCGACATGTAATAGAATTCCAGAATGCATATAATTTTACGTTCACAAAATTTCATGAAAATCGCTTGATAATTGACGGAGTAATTCACGAAAAACATGCGCTACTGGTTAGTTCTGTTTTAATGTATAGCGTGGGATGGGGTTAGCCCTGGATTGATTCGTTTCACCTGAAAAAATCAACGTTTTTCAACATGGCGGTGACTGAGATCGATCTCGACCCCAAGGTCCGAAAAATGTTCACAACGTTTTAATGACTGTGAGGAAAATGAGCTGAGCATGCGCCATCGTAGCCTTGACGGCTGAAGGTCCACATTTTGGCCATACATCTAGTACAAGAGGAATGAACCCATTTTTTGAGTTGAGTTGACACTTAAATTTCTAGAGATAAAAAATATATCACGGGAAAGGTTTAAGTCTCTAGTTAGCTATGGATTCTACCTCCGTTTTTTTTCCTCTTCTTTTGCCTATAACTTTGTAAGAAAATAAGCTAGGATAACAATTTTTGGCATGTGAGTTACTTCCAGGTGGATAATGAACAGGTTGAAATATGATGATGTTACGGCGTTGGGCCGTTGGGCCGTCCGTAAACAATTCGTTTCCAGAGCATATCTCTGAAAGTACTTGTCCGATGGTCTTCAAATTTTACACACAACACCCCTAGGGGGTCTAGTTGTGCCTTTTGGGGTATTTGAACTTTGACCTACTTCTGGTTCAGAACTATGACCTATTTAGACGTTTTGACGCGCACTTCGTTTCCGGAGCAGATCTCGAAAAGTACTGGGCCGATGACAGTCATATTGCACATACATGTTCTCTAAGGTCCCTAGTTGTGCCTTTTCAGGTTTTTGAACCTTGACCTTGAAGTTGACCCAGCACTTTGACCTAATTTATAACATCGGTAAATCCGACTGAAAGATTTTGCGGAATATCATGAAAACCGCTCAAGATAGCTACACCATTACTATAAAACAAATTGTGAGGTTTCAGGAGAGGATGCATCTTAAAAAATTTCAAATCAATTAAATTTTAAAAAGCCGCTTATCGGCCATTATTCACCTCGACAGGCCTGATATTGCGGAATATCATGAAAACTGCTCAAGATAGCCACACCATTAATATTAAATAAATTGTAGGGTTTCAGGAGAGGATGCATCTTGAAAAATTTCAAGTTGATAAAATTCAAAATGGCCGCCTATCGGTCATTATTCACCTCGACAGGCCTGATATTGTGGAATGTCATGAAAACCGCTCAAGATATCTACACCATTACTATAAAACAAATTGTAAGGTTTCAGGAGAGGATGCATTTTGAAAAAATTCAACTCGTCCAAGTTCAAAATGGCCGCCAGTCGGCCATTATTCACTTTCACATGGCTGTTATTTGGTAAACCGTGCTAGATGGCTAGACCATTACCTGATTACTATAAAACAAAGTGTGAGTTTTCGGGGGAGACTGCACCCTGAAAATTTTTAACTCACGAATTCAAAATGGCCGACAATCAGCATTATTTACCTCGATAAGCCTGATATCAGGTAAACCGTGCTAAATAGCTAAGCCATTACTATAAAACAAAATGTGACGTTTCGAGAGAGGATGCCTTTTAAAAACTTTCGACTCAATCAAATTTAAAATGGCCGTCTATCGGCCACTATTTACTTTTACATTGCTGATATTTGGTAAACCGTGTTAGATAGCTGGACCTTTACTATAAAACAAAATGTGAGATTACAAGAGAGGATGCATCTTGAAAAAAATTGACTCGATCAAATTCAAAATGGCTGCCTATCGGCCATTATTCACTTTCACATAGCCGGTTTTTGGTAAGCGTACTAGATGGCTAGACCATTACTATAAAAAAAATGTGAGATTTCAGGAGAGGATGCATCTTGAAAAATTTTGTCTTGATCAAATTCAAAATGGCCTCCTATCGGCCATTATTCACTTTCACATGAGTGATATTTGGTAAACCGTGCTAGATGGCTAGACCATTACTATAGAATGAAATGTGAGATTTCAGCTGAGGATGCATCTTGGAAAATTTCGACTTGATCAAATTCAAAATGGCCGCCTTTAGGCCATTATTCACTTTCACATGGCTGATATTTGGTAAACCGTGCTCGATAGCTAGACGATTACTATAGAATGAAATGTGAGATTTCAGCTGAGGATGCATCTTGAAAAATTCTGACTCGATCAAATTCAAAATGGCCCCCTATCGGCCATCATTTACTTTCACATGCCCAATATTTTGCAAACTGTTAGATGTTAGTCCATTACTATAAAACAAAAATTGAGGTTCCGGGGGAGTTTTTAACTAATTTATATCGAATTCAAAATGACCGTAAATCAGCTATTAGTTACCTCGATTGGCCTGATATCGGGTAAACCGTGCCAGATAGGTAGACCATTACTGGGATACTGATTAGGATCATTAATTTCAATGGAGGTTTGCAATCTCAGACAGACTGTCTAGTTCTTATCTTACTCTTAGACTGGGCTTCTTAGACCTAGTTGTCTTGCGTCTTGATTTTTGACCTAGCCTAGGACTACATTAATAACCCTACACAAAATTGCTTAAATCAAATTCCAATTCGGAGCGGGAGCTCCTGGACTTATGTAGTCTTGTTTATGGTGGCGTATATCGTTTTTGCCGTACGTGGTCGATATTTTTTTCAAACGTACGTTTGTGACGTCATGTCGTTATGGCAATGACGTCATTTTATGAACCAAATTGGCCAGTCAAACTACGAAATAGGGGTCATGTTTAAGTCACTGCTCAGTATTAGTATGATGCGGCGTCAATTCTTAAAATGTCAGCACATACTACGCACACCTGGTAATAATTGTATATATTCATTATGTCGTAAATTCATATGTAATGATCTAAATAGCAGTGGTGTAAACAGAAGTGGGTTCTATTTTAATATGGCATCCAAAATTTCTAAGGGGTTCGGTCGACGTCATGACCCCATGAACAACTTGATCAGGTTGTTTTGCCAGTTAAAATTATTATATGGTCGCGGGCACGAGATTTCACCTGTGTAGAATGTCATCTATACAATTTGAAGGCGGCGGTAATATTTATTAGTAAAAGTTAATCACATTAGAAATAGTTCATGTATTTGAATCTGCAAGAAATAAAAACTGGCGTGTTTCTCTTCTGTGAAAAATGCATTTAATAATGATATTAAATATTCACCTGTTTATTCAGCTCATACAAAAATGTTATTTTATCATATCATTAAAAAGTATAAAATTGAGTATGATTTTCCTAGCACTCGCTGCACGATGATAATTGACTTTATTTTATCATTCTTTATGTCAGAATTTGTACGTAGGTATAATTTTATAGGCCTATGTTCACATCCTGGTTGGACCATTTCACGGATATATGGTCCAACATTAAACCAACATTAAACCAACATTAAACCAGTATAGTTATGTTTGCTGGAAGAAAAAATAAGAAGAAGAAGAAAAAATAATGGGTTTATTTTTCTAGAGGTTGGCAGCCCTACATATATTTTTGGCTACCTCTACAGTTAAAACTAATAATTATGTCATTATACCTGAAGATGACGCAAAACTAGATGACCAGGCGTCATGCTTGAGAGGTTGGAATTTGTGTTTGGCCGTATTCAACTGAACTGCCGTAATACCTGGTTCAGAAATACTTTTTATGTGATAAAATATACAGACAGATTTTATATTTTTTTTCATTTTTATGGGATTTTGAAAATGTTTCATTCCGTTGCAAATAAATTAAATATTGAAATTA
Source organism: Flabesymbios commensalis (assembly GCA_964017125.1). Taxonomy (NCBI): domain Eukaryota; kingdom Metazoa; phylum Annelida; class Polychaeta; order Terebellida; family Flabelligeridae; genus Flabesymbios; species Flabesymbios commensalis. The sequence goes on along the minus strand of CAXHKU010000917.1, from coordinate 11,506 downwards.
AATAGTCATCTATTTGTCATATTTGCTGAGCTCATACAGAGCTCATTGTTTAAAGTCGATCCCCGCACTGAAAGAGTAAAATATTTATAATGACTGTAGACCCATAACATAGGTGGGCGAAGTTGAAATGTTTTCCATAACACGTCAACTGACATTAATCAAATGTGCAGGTAGCTGTTAAAGACCAGAACGTTACACGTTACACGTTACATATTTAGCCCATTTATACAGTTTGCGATAAGTCGCAGTGGATTAACATCGCAAATGTGTGGAGGTTCTCCTGGCCCAGTTTTGCCTATATGTGGACAAAGGTGGCCTAAAGCCCGATTCATTCCATTGCGACAACTGGCGTGACGAAAATGTAACAGTTTTGAAAATGGTCACGATGCCTATCGCGCTCGCGTACGTCGTCGCGCTGGTACGTTTCGGCAATGATCAAATAATGTGTTTGAAAACTGACGCGACGTCATTTAAAGCTGACAATCACGTCACCAATTCCAGCTATATAGAAATGATTGTATGTATGTGTGATACAGTAAATGATGGGAAAATATCACATTATAAAATGATGTAGCAGGTAATTTATAAGATAAAGGTTAGATGTAATACAGTAAAATACTGTGACGTTTATTACCTTTAGATTTTATTTCATTTTAGTGTTGATATATGTTTTAAGTATTGAAGGGCCAGAAGCGTTGTGCAGGCAACTGTTCTTGTTGTATTTGGGGATTTGTTTGTTCGGCTCTCTGTGTTTGCTATGGTACATGCTCTCGCCTCACTCTGGGACAGGGTGACTAAGAAATGAACTATACATAATACGACAATGGAAAAACAAAAAAAATTAATAAATACGTACATTGAAGTAAGCCTGATAAAACAGATATGATAAAAACCTTTCATTTGATGTATATGGTGACATGCTCTGTTGGACATACTAAGTACTAAGTAATATACTAAATACTTTCGTTTACTGGGATTAGTGTGTGAAATATCTACCCATTGTAAGTTAGAGGGCAAAGGGGGCCATGCTGTATGGTCTTTGTATTGAAATGGCCTGCCCCCCTTTGCCCTGGCCCCCTTCGCCCAAGGGGTAGAGGTGGGAAATTTAGCCTATTATCTCTCCCAAAAGTGATCTCCTGACTAAAGTAATAACTAGAATACAATGGCAATATATAATGTACCACACAAAACAAAAGATTTTCAGAAGAAATCACATAAATTCATCAATAAATTCATAAAAATCTATAAGCTTATATTCATAAGATTGTTGCCAAAAACTCCCTGTCGTCTATTACTTTTATCTAAGATATGTATGAGATGTCTATTTATGTTTTTTGTATACATATGTTCATAATTCATAACTATGACGTCTTACTATTTCATACAACATGTCACAATTAAAATATCATTGATGGCCCCCTAGGCAGCTGATAAATGATCCACCTTTATAAATATCCAGTAGAAATTGGTGAAAAAGTGACGTCACAACCATCACGACATGACGTCAAATATGCACGTTTTATAAAAAACTCGACCACTTGCCGCAAAAACTGTTCATGCTTCGTAAAACTAGACGTTCACACATTTGCAGCGATGTATTATTTGTCTCTAGGAATTTAAGTGTCAACTAACTCCTTAAATAACGTCAATTTTCAGATTTCCTCCTCCACTAATCGACATAATTGAAACTTCAGGAATGTTGTTATAGGCCCTATACCGTTTCTGTCACTAAAAATTACTTTCAATTTATGATAACATTTGTATTGACATTTGTCTCGTGTTTTGCTGGGGTGATATCGGACATTTATTTTACATTCAGTTGCCATTGTGACTGATTCGAAAATTTACCAAACCGTTTAATGACGTATAATTATGAGGTGAGGTAATAATATAAGGTTGAGTTCCCTTATTACATAGGCCTACATCGTCCATACATGCATCGTGTTATTACGACACAGACCTATCCATTGTGATTTTTGTCCCTAAAAACGGTTTAATTATAACGCTTAATACTTAAAGGTATCTTCTTGTCTCATGGACTCTTGTTTCTGGAAATCGTGTGGTAAGTTTGTGGTTAAATTAAATTTAAAATGTGTCATCTCAGATCGGGGCTGTGGACTGCGGATGGGGCTGATGGGCAGCTGCCCCCCCCCCCCCATGAAATTTTTAAATCATGCCTTATTCTTAGTAAAAAATTCACCTGGGTTAAGATAAAGACCAATCTCAGTCGACCCCCGCAAGGTCAAAATCCCTGCAGATATTTCCTGGCACAATGCAAGAATTCGCTGCGCAGTATAGTCAAGCAGATAAGCTGATAGATTGTTCAAAATGTGATAGGAGCGCCAAATTTCGCCCATGTGCAGGGTTTTATATGTAGATTCATATACAAGGAAGCCCCAAGACGATTTCGAAATTTAAAGATCGGAATTTAGATAATTAATGCCGCCATTAGTGGAAAATGGTTTAAACTCATTATCCCCTCCAAAATTTGGAATAACAAAGAAAAAAGTGTGTTTGCACCTATGTTAGTATGATCAAATATTACAATAAAACAGTCAGAATTATAATTTATTGCAAACTTAAAACAAATCGGTGTAAATTTGCAAAATTAGTGCCGCCATTGGTGAAAAAATGATTAAATCCTATATCTCCGTCAATATTAGAGATATGAAAGAAAAAAGCGTGTCTGGTCCTATGATTGTATGGTCAAATATTACAATGAAACAGTCAGAATCATAATATAATGAGCAAATAAAAAAACAATATATGTAAATTTAAAGAAATAGTTCCGCCGTTAAAGGAAAAAGGATTAAATCCATTATCTCCGACACAATTAACGATAATAAAGATAAAATCGTGTCTACACCTATGTTTGTATGGTCAGATATTACAATAAAACAAAAAGAATCATGATATAATAAAAAAAGATATTTAATTTTGAAAAATCTTATAACTCTTAATAAATTAATTAAATCCATTTTCTCAGTCAAAATAAAGTTATTGACGAAAAACTACTGTCTACACCGCATGTTTGTACAGTATGTTGTATTTGAAGAAAATCAAATAAAAATAAAAAATGTCATTACATTTGTGATTTAATATCAACAGCTGTGTCAATGTATCGTGTACAAAATGTCTAACTATGATTTAAATAAGTAACATTTAACAAAATCAGGTGACGTGAGCATCGAAATAAAACTAGTTAATCACTAGAGTGCCAATGCCGATAGCACCGTATCACACCCATATACAGCAGGAAAAAGGGTAACGCTGCACACACATCTGGGCCAAGATGAATGGCAATTCTGTGGGCTGCTATGTATCAGAAATTTTTCCTACCCCAAATACTAACCACAACTCCTCGATGCCCATCTTTGCTGCATATGCCACTGCCAGATCCAGTACATCAGTGTCTACAGCTCTGATCAAAATTTTGCTACAACCCATCTTTACTGCGTGAGCTGCATGAAGGAAAACGATGGTATCGCCCTCTTCGTGGTTACATGGTGATATACCACTCTTATCAACAGGCATAGAGCTGATTATGTCTTCATTGCAAGAGCTGATTATCTGCACTCCTTGAATTTGGAGGTCAGCTACGCATGTAGCCAGAAAGGTCAATAATTCGATCTTGTTGTTTTCGTTGCGCAGGAAACCGCTCGAATTTCCTGGTATGGTACAGTTTGGTAAGATACGTCGAGGAACACCTTGACCTTGTGCTTCTCTTGTGCTATGTTTGAGACTATCAGGTAGATATCTATCCTACACAATGTCAAGTCGTCTGACTGTACTCGCTTGGCTTACTATATATGGTTGGAATACATCTGTTTTATAATCATTAAATGTTTTTGCTTGTTAAATAATACTGGACCATCAATGACTTTCATGTCGACATCTGGAGAATCATATGCGGTATAAATCTCCAGGCAGTGAAGCATCTCAGATTTTTGGCCAATACTACGTTTTCCCATTGAAGACAGGGGCGGTGGAGAGGACGGGTTCTCATGTCGAAAAAAAGTCTTCGAGGTTACTCTCTCTTGATTGATACGCTATGATCTTGCGAAAAGATTGCGATCACTTTTTAGAGACGATAAATGAGTCTGGTTTTTGGTACGAGAAGTTAGAGTTGTTCCAAATAGCGGAAAGTTGTTTCTATGGATTGTGTCCGTTATTGCAACTGTGTGTTTTTCAAGTCTATTAACACCATACGAATTATACTGTGGCTGTCCTATTGTCTCTATTGATTTCACTGTGTCTACTACAGTTTTAGGCATAATCTCCTTGTTATTTAATACCAAAAAGTCTAGGTTGTCTTCTGTGAAGGGATTTCCCTTCTCTTCTATGACTGAGGTTAAAGATCATTCGCAAAAGCACGTTGTGTGCTTGGAGTTTGTTTGTGGTGTCGAGTATCACCGGTTTGTGGTGTCTGAAATGTCACTTCAAACTCTTTGATTGATCGAGCCACCATCCAGTGCTTGAGAGCAGCTGGGTTATCAGTGAGACCAACCGCTCCTCCACCACCTTTAATAATCTTGTTTTCCTACTCATGGTTTTGGTCCCCTCCACCACTTTTAAAAAAAAAAAAATCCTACTCATGATTTTGGTCCAGAGCTAGCAATGAGAATACATGACGTGATTTTTGCACAACAAACTTGCCGGCTTAGAATTTGTTGTGCACGGTAGGATGGATATCTTTCAGATAAATCATGTCTTGGATGTGGTCGGGATGCCACCTGGCATAATTGATATAGTCAAGAGCAAACATCCAGGGCGACAGTTGACCAAGGATTTGAATATACAAAGCAAAGTTTCCCTCTCTAAGTGATTCCACTAGCTGCAAGACAGCAAGCTCCAATTTCAACGCAATTGACCAAAATTTAAATTGTAGATACTTCTCAGTTTTTCTTCTACCCAGTCTTTAAACTCCATTTGTTGATTAGTAATGCTACTGTCTGCTTCATATGATTTTTGTTGGAGGACATGCAGTGCACAAGCTGTACTTTGATGTGTATAACGTGAGCGAGTTACATGTGATGCTTTTAAGATTGCATTTGCCCTTCCAGGGATTGTGATGTCTGCCTGAACTAATACACATTCCCACCCACTATTTGTCAGCCACTGGCCAATCATATTCAATGAAGCAATCTCGATGTGTAAACTGCCCATCATAACAATATATCTGTCCTCATCATATATCTGACATTATAACTGTTTACCGAGGGCAAAGAGAGGCTGGTCCATGGCAATGATAGGTACCTGGCCTGGGTTTACATGATCTGCTGCTGCTTTCACCATTTTCATTGAATGGATAATCATAGACCCTGTTTGTGCATTTTCATGAAATAAAGATGTAAGTTATTGTGCTGTTTTCATCCAGTTTTTGCGGATTTTATAGCCTCGTTGATCAAACTAGCAGAAGGTTTTAGTGGCCTGTTGGCCGCTGGTACGTAGTCGTCTATCTTTGGAGGTGATACAGGGTGAATATTGGTATAAGAGATTGGCAGTTCAGATATCTTCCTTTGTTTTTGAGTAGGTAGACCCTGAATCACAGAACTTCGGTCAACCCCATCTAAATCTTTACTTGGATGCTGGGTCAAAGAAATGGCAGTGCCGTGAAATGAATCATTAGCAGTTATTGAACTAGGGTTGTGATCTATGTTATCTACATTCCCAGTTGTAAATGTATATTTTCTAAGCTTTATTGGACATACCACACCTTCTTGTTCGCTCAATTGGCAGACCCTGTTGGCCATATCTGTAGAGATCTATAGAACCCTTCATACGATATGCACAAGCCAAGTTGGTGAAATTTATCAATAAGAGTTATCTTTCGTGTTTCAGCATAGATGACCAATGCTATGTAGATGGCAAGGGGAGTTTCTTTGGCTTGGTTATGTCGAATGGTTGCAGATGATATAGCTCTAGCATGCTCAGTGTTATTAAACATCAACAGTTGTGCAAGTGATATGTCAGCGAGGTATATAGCCTCACCATCGGAGCTGTTTTCTCTCGCAAATTGGAATGCTGCACCAATATCACCCTCGAACGCTAGACTTACATCACTACCTTTATTAAAATCCCTTAAGTTTGAAACTTGGGAAAGTAATCGTTCTTTAAGCCTTGTAGAATTTACTCATTTGGGAGCATTTGCTGTTGCAACCTAGAAGTGTAAAGTTTCACCAGTTCGGACAATTTGAATGTAGCTATAGTTTTTGAATGTCTTACCTCTTCTAGCTCACTAACTCTGCAAAAGCAATGGCTTCCTTTGAAACTTGATCAATCTGGCGATTTCTTCACACTCCTCGCTCTGTTATATAAAGCTACCAAACACATGTTGTGATAATATGCATCAATAGCAGGCATGTCACAGAGCGACAGTTCAGCTAGTAACTTACAATCTTGCAGTTCCAATGCGCACCATCTGACATCCCGATCCAAATTAAAACTGGAAGCTCTGTGCAATGAGCCTCCTGGTTTTTCACAAAAGAAACATCGTAATTGTTCTGCGTCTGCTTCATTACCTACAATACCTAAACTGGATCTATTTTTTACAGGACTCACTCCTTCAGCATCTTCATCTGATTTTCGTTTCACTGCTCGTTCTACTTTAAGATCCGAAAACTTTGTAACACATGACTTGTGTCATTAATCGTTATTCACAAGTAATGTGTCTGCAACACCCCGACCATCATCGAGCCATGATACATTAATGCCCATAGGCATATTATCCAACTGTTGTAAACAACAAATGTTTCTGGCCAACTTTCTATACCCGGAGTCATAGTCTTTTCCTGTGGATTTTGATGGGCAGATCAATTTCTCGGTTGTGACTTTCTCATATCAAATACAAAGTGACCAGTAAATGGCATCATCATTCTGGGATGGTCTGGGATGGTCTGTTCTCGAGCCGGCTGTAGTAACATCAGACTCCATGGTACGTTCTTAGGGACACATAATTCTATAGGCTACCATGATGGTAGTACCATCACCAAATAGTCTGTGGGAATATCTCCTGGATTAATGACTACATCCACTACGCGATTTACCACACCACAACATGAAACAAACTGAAATAAGTCAGCGAAAACATAACTAATTTCAGCATTTTTATTATTATGAAGTGAAATATGCATTTTCCTTGTACACAAAGAGTTTTATTGAAATGCTTGACCCTTGAAACATGGGGCTAGACATACTTTTTATGAGACTACCATCTATAGAAAAAAAGTTACATCATAATTTCTATTTTTCGCTAATGGCGGCGATAAATTGCGACTTTTACCATGAAGCGGTGAAAATTTGGCTTGGGGCTTGATCTTGTTGGATTCTACATATATCGAAGTATCAGTGCACCAAATTTCATACTTCTATCACAATTTTAACAATTCAATGATATTTCAGTGCTTAACTGCCTGACTAGTAGTCTATTTTTTCAGCAGAATGATTTATTGTCTACTTTAGGTGCAAAAGTCATTGATCCCAACCAACTGATTTAGGCAGTAACTGAGTACGTAGGCCTCTAGGATAGGATTCAGATCTACGAATGTATCGAATCACGTTCGTTCTCCTTGGCGCAATGGATAACTTCTTTTAAGTTCATCTTACATGTAGGTCTAAAATGAGGGACATAATAACGCATAATGAATTTAGCCTTCATCAGCCACCTGATTTCTTATGTCTATCATACCCCTTTCTAAATGTAGTCGTACAATAAAAATATTGTAAAGGAAAATGGTTGTCGTCACACCTACAATTTGTAAGCCCTATTACTTCCATATTAATACCAGTGATTCATATGATGAAACTCAAGGTCAAGTTCAAAGATGGGTGACATTTACCTATTTTTCAAGGCAAATAGCTAATAAAGGAAAACGTTTGTCATCACGATTTGATGATAAATCTTGGTTCATACAATTTGTATCGCTTTAGTATCCATACAATTGATAGAACTGATAAAACTGTATCTCAAATTCGAATATAGTGATCTTGAGCTTTTTTGTTATCAAATATTGTCATTACGATATCTCGGAAAACTCCAGGTCAGGGGGGGAGAGTTGATAGAGTAAGCCTAATTAGGCCTCATGTGATGGCGGAGGCATACAATTGACGCATACATGTATCAAATTCCCCTTCTAGTTTGACTTAATATTACATCTGAAGCAATATTGTTACGTTAAAGGCTAGATGTGTGGCAAAAAAATACGTGCCACTATTTGGGCAACATGAATAATCACCTAAATAAAGAACATATAATGGCCTAAATATATGCTCTAGAATGCATCATTTTAAGCCTTAGATTTCATTTTATTCAGGGGGGGGGGCATGCCCCAGGACCCCCTGGAGCATATAGGAGGCTGGATGTGCCAGCTGTCGTTTATATAAATTATTGTGAAAAAAATTGTGTATCCTCGTCGTCTGTCAATTCCTGGATCCACAACTGTCTTTGGTTGTTCAGGCATACCCCAAAACAGCATTATCTACAATCTTTAGTAAAATGCATACTTCTGTCCTGGCATATAATATAGCTAATTAAATACATGAAATTACACTCGAAATCATTAATGAATCCTTTGTCAAGTCAGTCAGCTAGGAAACGCCATGATATTTTTTGTGAGCTCACATTCGCAAAACGGAATTTATTCTTGTTAGTAGGGGAGACCGGGGCTAACTGAGACAAGGGGCTATCACTGAAAACACTCATATTTACTGCCTAATTTACAATTATTAGATGTTCGATGCTGTACCATACCCACATGCCAGGTCATATTATTATTATTATTATTATTATTATTATTATTATTATTATTATTATTATTATTATTATTATTATTATTATTATTATTATTATTATTATTATTATTATTATTATTATTATTATTATTATTATTATTATTATTATTATTATTATTATTATTATTATTATGTACAGTATAATCGTTGGGATATCACATCTATTACACCTGGGACCCATCACACTAAATATATTAAGATTAAGATCATCTTAAATTTATGTGATTCCCATTAGAAAAGTTGTTTGTGGGATGGGCCCTTGCATCCTAAATAAATGTGACATTCAACAAGGAAGTAAAATGAAACTGAAATTAGTCACCGTGGCAACGTAACAGGAAAGGACATTCAGTAGGATTGTATAGGGTCTCACCACCCTAAATGAGCCGAAATCCAAGGGGGGTGGCTACTGACTAGAGAATCCCTACCCAAATTACTGCTTTAAATGGTTGTTTCCGCTGCTGGTGAATTAAGAAAAATACAGGAATGTTGTAATTATGTGGATAAATTGTAAGCACACACTGTTTTCGCTATCTGTGATATGAGGTATAACTGTAATGTGAGATTTTCGGATGGACACATGGGGTGAGAAGGATTTGTGTTTTTTCTGGGAATGGGCGCAAGAATATTTCGGGAGATCTGGGCAAAACGGACCATTTTGTCAACATTGGAGCGTAACTCAAAACGCAGGAAGTTAGCATACCATTTTCGAAGCAGTTTTTGAAAAAGGACAGCTAAGGCTTTATTATGGTGTGACACATAGGGGGGCAGCTAGGGACGAAAGTGGTGATTTCGGCCTTGGAATGTTGGCATTATACATGTGTTTCAATGGGACTGGCGTTTGGGGTGGTTGAGACCATGTGTGTATAGGGCATTGAAGCAGGGTTAGGATTATATATTATAATGTTCCTGCTGTTGAATAGGAAGAAAAAGTATTCAAATGGTGTTTAAATGTATTCTGATAGTCGATGCAACAAATTAGGCTGTACAATTTTGAATAAAAGATATATAATTGATGGATGGATGTGACAACTGGAAGATAGGCCAAGAGGGCGTGTTTTGGTTTGTAATTCGTAGATAACATGCTTTCTTTTGCTACTTTGACTTGTTGTATGGGTACAAATACATAGAAAAATACGGGAAGTTTAATCCTTTGTAATGTCATTATACCATTTATCCTAATTGATATATTATTTTTCTTCATAATTCTAAATAATAAATAGTCACCATGACTACCTATTGTGATTAAATAAGAGTAGGAACTGCAACTTCATCTAATCACGTTTCCCCCAGTGCAAAATTACGGAAAAAGAGCTGATTTTCACAATATCAGTGCCTAATAAAAGAGCTCCCTAAGCAACATCATTCGATGTATTCGAAAAATTTTCAAAAATATATTGATCAGAACAACTTGCTGTTCCATCCTTGTTTGAAAAAAATAAAACAAAAATAATTTTATTTTTATATATGGTCTCACCACCCTAAATGAGCCGGAATCCAAGGGGGGTGGCTACTGACTAGAGAATCCCTACCCAAATTACTGCTTTAAATGGTTGTTTCCGCTTCTGGTGAATTAAGAAAAATACAGGAATGTTGTAATTATGTGGATAAATTGTAAGCACACACTGTTTTCGCTATCTGTGATATGAGGTATAACTGTTATGTGAGATTTTCGGATGGACACATGGGGTGAGAAGGATTTGTGTCTTTTCTGGGAATGGGCACAAGAATATTTCGGGAGATCTGGGCAAAACGGACCATTTTTTCAACATTGGAGCGTAACTCGAAACGCAGGAAGTTAGCATACCATTTTCGAAGCAGTTTTTAAAAAAGGACAGCTTAGGCTTTATTATGGTGTGTCACATAGGGGGGCAGCTAGGGACGAAAGTGGTGATTTCGGCCCTTGGAATGTTGGCATTATACATGTGTTTCAATGAGACTGGCATTTGGGGTGGTGAGACCATAGTCACGAACACAGAGGTAGAATGCACAGAACATACATTATGTCATTAAGTATATTTTTATGGTAGAATGTATAGGGCGTTTTAGTCTCGTAGATTTGTAGCGGGATTTGGTGAGATACGCTACTTCCGGGTCCACTTGGCTCAGTGGGTATTTTTTCCCACTGTAATCATGTTACAACTTTGGAAGTGTACATGTTTGAGTTCATTATTTAGAGCACGATAAACAATATATTCTACCTGGCAGATTTTTTTTGTAAATAATGTTAATTATAGATCAAAATAATAGCGGGTGTAGTATAACAGCTAAATATATCTGTGTTTATTTAGGCTGTGAAGTTAGTCCCTGAACCGGGTGATTGGCGTTGTTTACAATCGCCGACGACGGGACACCCTTACATTCCCTGACTTCAACAGCCTGGCACGACTACAGGCCACGCCCATTTTTGTCATGTTATGGCTTGATTTACAGCACAGAATTTTCTACTCACCCAGATAGGGTCTCACCACCCCAAATGCCAGTCCCATTGAAACACATGTATAATGCCAACATTCCAAGGGCCGAAATCACCACTCTCGTCCCTAGCTGCCCCCCTATGTGACACACCATAATAAAGCCTAAGCTGTCCTTTTTCAAAAACTGTTTCGAAAATGGTATGCTAACTTCCTGCGTTTTGAGCTACGTTCCAATGTTGAAAAAATGGTCCGTTTTGCCCAGATCTCCCGAAATATTCTTGCGCCCATTCCCAGAAAAGACA
>CAXHKU010000916.1:0-51612 GCA_964017125.1 Flabesymbios commensalis | reverse complement strand
ATACCAAGGTAAAGAATGCGGTATGCTATCGAAGGCTTTGCTAAAATCAACAAAGCATACATACATTCGCCCTTTTTTCTTAGAAATATATTTTGAAACAACTGCATATAATATAAAAAAATGATCAATTGTTGAAAAACCTTTCCGAAAACCTGCTTGTTCATCTTTAATTATGTCATTGTTATCTGCCCATGTTTGAAAACGAGTATTAAGAGCCTTTGTAAAAATCTTACCAAGAACACAAAGTAAAGACATACCTCTATAATTCTGTGGATCATGTATAGTCCCTTTTTTATGTAATGGGCATATAATAGCCTCCCTCCATTGCCGTGGGTAATTTCCACTGTGCAATATAGTATTAAATAATTATACCAAGAAGAGAACAAGAGTCTGAGTAGAGGATTTAATCATTTCCATTGTTATACCATCGCTACATGGTGATTTACCACTTGCCATTTCCTTAATGCAAGAAATAATTACAGTTGAAGTAAAGTCACAATTTAATATATCTCACTGTTCATTTTCTCCATCTTTACAATCATTACATTCACTAAAGTTGTGTTCTTTCAATATATTTTCAACTTGATTTGTAAAATCTTTATTTATATTAACTGGTTGATTTAGAAGATCATAAAAATAGTTTTCTCATTCAACATGTGTTATATTTATTACTGTTTGTGTTTTTAATTTGGTGGTTTTTTTTTACTTTTGAGAATGATGTTGGATCTTTTAGTGAATCAATTATATCTTCTTTTATTTGAGACTTATGTCTCTGCTTTTTGTTTGAGCACAGTGCTTTGAAATCTTTTTTTGATTCTTTATAATTTGTCAGATCTGCTATTACAATTGTAATTCTGAATTTTCTTAAATATAATTGTTTCACATGTTTTGCCTTATTTAAATCTGAACACCACCAAGCTGGTTGTTTTACAACATCGTTATATTTTTTACCTTTTTTGTATGTGGATACCTTCATCAATGATGCAGAGTCTTGTATCATGTCCGTAATAATTTGTACCATATCAGATGTTTCATTTTTATCTGCATGTTCTTTAAAAAGATTAGTAACATGATTTGATGAGCATATTACAGCATAATACAAGTCTTTCTTTGACAAACCTCAGGTACTGTTCTTCACCAAGTATTTCAACATTCCTCACTGTTTCCTAAACAGTGACGTTCATGTTATCTCTGGTGTCTAGAACCGAGAGATCTTCGCTTTTCTCTATAAATGGCTGCCCATTTTTTCAACCACTGCGGATAACGACCCGACATCGTTCACAAATGTTGCTTGGACTCCTGGAACCAGGCTGCTGTTCATGGTGATGGTGCTCGCTGTCTTTTTTATGTGATCTCGTGGTATCATCCTCGAATTCGGCGATCATCCTTGCTACTTTGGAACCAGCCACCATCCTACGCCTGAGAGTTGGTCGATTGTCGATAAGACTTACTGCACCACCGGATCTTTTGGTTATAGCATTTTCTCCCCATGTCATTGGTCAATGGCCATGGTAGAAAATGTATTATCTGTCTATTGTGCACCATAATTTTTTTACAGCACGGAATTCCCCTCGGACAATAAAATGTTTCTGAGAGAGCAACATCATGTCTCTAATGTGTACATGTGGCCACCTGCTATAGTGTGTGTGGTCGAGAGCAAACATACATGGGATCCCGGGACAACCTTCGCGTCAGTTACTACACGCAGAGTTGAAAGTTATGAATGGCTCTAACATATGCCTAGATACGCAATTACATAAATTCAAATATTATATGTCTTTTTTTCGCGAATTTATAGCGATGTTATAATAACATATAGGCCTAGTGCTAAAATGGATATTCAAAGTCATTGACGTCTAGCACTCAAATTCAAAATTGCTGCACGTCTGAAAATGAACGTTGTCGTGTATAGATAGCATAAAAAACATTCCATGCTTTTATCATAAAGAGCACACTATTCTTACAAAATTTATCGTGCTTAAATTCAACAAATATGAATAATTTTCAGTCACTTGATTCTTGAAATGCATTGATCTCAATGAGTATGGATATTTAGATAGTACAATTTTGGTAGTTAAAAATAGTATGTTATATATGTGTGGTTCTCTAAATAATGTTGTGTTTTTTGTTTAGGAACTTCCTTTACCATGTCGGTTGGTAGTTGGAAGATTTGCAAAAAATTAAAATGTGCAAATATTGTTTCCGTGACTTTGGTGTGTATCTTCACGTTGGAATGTTTAATTACTTTCTATTTATCTAGCCAATTGGTTGTAAGGATCTTTACTTTTACCTTGTTGGTTGATAATTGTAAAGGATGCATCCTTATTATTGATGGATGCTAATTATCCCCTTTCAAGTGACACCTAGTGTTAATCTGTCATACCAGATTGCGTATGTGGGGGGGAGGGTGTTACCTCCACGTGGTCCCCCTGGTAACTTCTTTTAGAAGGCTAAACACACCCTCAACCTGTTTGCCGTGGGTTGCATCCCGTATAGGTGGGAGAAGGGATCCTGGTGGTTGAGGGCGTAGGAGCCTGCGGACTCCATACTCCCAACACACCACTTTGGCCCTTATCTCATTGAGACGGGTGGTCTGGTGGGCCCGGCCAGATCAATCGGCTGGTCTCGTTGATTTGGTGTTCATACTTGTTTATTATTTATCGTTTCGCCTCATCTCATCATCAAAGACGTATGTATACAGGTAGCGCTTTTTCAATACTATATACACGAATCTGAACACCAAATCACGTTGCTCATGGGCTAATCAAGTGAAAGGATGTGTACTGCGGTTATTGCAACTGCTGTTCTTTTGCTATGAGTATATCACCCTGGTAGCTCTGACAATTCTTCCTGCTGGTTACCGCGGGCAGATTGTCCCCTGGTAGGGCTCCATGGCGGGTGGAGCGCCAGGGTGATGAAAAACTATACTAATCCAATATGGCTGATAATCCTTCACCCCCGCCCAACACCAGCAAAGTGAAAAAAAGAAAGAAGGCAGAACAAAATAATACATCAGATGATGACATAGATGCCGAATTTATTGCAAGATACACAAAAATTGTGACTGAGATGAAAAAAGCAAAAATCATGTTTCCACGGTTCCTGTTGATGATGTCTGGAGATGAGGACAAATCCCTCTCCAGACTCTCAACATTTGCTATACAAAAAGGCATAGAGGGCTTGGTTGGAGAGCCTAAGAACATCAAAAGGCTTAGGTCTGGCGACCTCTTAATTGAGGTCGACAGAGAAACCTACTCCACCAAGCTCTTGGCAATCAAAGAAATAGCTGGAATTCCTGTGAAGGTTTCCCCTCACAGGACTTTAAACACCTCAAAGGGTGTCATACGAACTCAAGAAATCAAAAACACCACCAATGAAGAACTTAAAGCACAATTAAAAAGACAAGGAGTATCCGATGCTAGAATTATTACAATAAAAAAGAATGGAGATACAATCAAATTAAATACAGCGGTGCTCACATTCAACTTTCCAAAGCCACCGGCTGATATTAAAGTTGGATTTGAGCTATGCCCTATACAACTATACATACCACACCTTTTGAGGTGTTTCAAGTGCCAACAATTTGGACACCATCAGGAAGGTTGCAAGAGAGAGCGTGTCTGTGGACGCTGTGGTCAATCGACAGAACATCCTGACTCCTCTTGCACCTATCCAATAAAATGTGCCAACTGTGGCGCTACGTACAACAGATACGAATCCATGGAGTGTATAGATGGTGATGAAAGCAGCGATAGTGAGGTATTTGTATCTCCCGACACCGTCGCTGCACTCCAAGCACAGAAAAAACCAGGGAGGCATAAAAATTCATAATGGCCCACAAAATTATACAATGGAATTGTCGAGGTTTAAGATCAAATTACAATGACCTGGCTATTCTTCTGCAGGAACACAGCCCAACGGCTGTGTGCCTGCAGGAGTCTAACTTAAAACCTAACACTAACATAAGTTTTAAAAACTATTCAATAATCAATTGTTTTGGCCCTGCCAATAATGAACGGGCCTGCTGGGGGGTTTACATCCTTGTAAAGGATGGAACACCACATCAACAGATCACGTTGAATACAACTTTACAGGCTGTGGCGGTTAACATAAACTGTCACAGGCCAATGACGATATGCTCTGTTTATTTACCCCCAAACCGCTCAGTAGATGTTGTGGAATTGAGGCAGCTGGTAAAACAATTGCCCAAACCCTTCATGCTACTGGGAGATTTTAACGGGCACCACACAATGTGGGGCTGTAGGGACATCAACCCACGGGGCAGAATAATAGAAGACTTCCTCTCAGAGGAAAATCTCTGCATTTTTAATGATGATACTACCACCTATTTGCACCCTGCTTCAGGATCTACAACAGCCATTGACCTATCCTTGTGTGATCCCGATTTATATTTGGATTACACTTGGAGGGTCAACGAGGATCTCTGTAGCAGTGATCATTATCCTATATTTATAGAGAGCAACAACTCTATTGTTGAAGAAAGAGTGCAGCATTGGAGGCTGCACAGAGCAGATTGGGAGGCCTTCCAACAATCTTGTGGGGAGAGCCTCACAATCTCTCAATTTGAGAATGAAGAGGGGGTTGATGACCCTATAGCCCTTTTTACAGCCAAGTTACACAATATAGCAGATAAAAGCATACCCAAAACCTCGACAGTTCCCAAAAAACTCGACAAACCCTGGTTTGACGAAGGTTGCCGAAAGGCAATAGACAAAAGGAAAAAATCCTTGCAAAAATTTAAAAAACATCCAACTAGACAAAACCTTGACGGATATAAGAAAGATTACGCTAAAGCTCGCCGCACAATCAGTGAAGCCAAGCGGCAATCTTGGAGAGCATATGTCTCCACACTAAATAATAATACATCGGCAAAACATACTTGGCAAATGCTGCGCAGAATCAGTGGCAAGAGGAAAGATAAAACCATCAAGTACCTTGTCACTGATTCTGACACAATAACCAATAAAACGGATATTGCAGAAACGCTGGCGACATCCTTCGCTGCTAAATCGTCACCAGATCATTATCAGGAAAAATTTCGAAAGATTAGGGACAAGGAGAAGGAGAACACATTGGACTTTGAGTCAGATAATGACGAAAAGTACAATGTTAATTTCTCTAAACGAGAACTAATTAAATCTATCGCTCAGGCAACTGATTCGGCAACTGGCCCTGATGAAATTCACTACCAGTTTCTGAAACATTTGCCTGATGTATCACTTGATCTGTTGCTTCTACTCTTGAATGATCTGTGGCAATCTCAGGATTTCCCAGATGGATGGAGAGAAGCAACAGTGATCCCGATCCCTAAACCTGGAAAAGATCGAACAGATCCTAATAATTATAGGCCAATAGCACTGACAAGTTGTCTTTGCAAAATCATGGAGCGCATGATCAATCATCGTCTTACATGGTTTTTGCAAGACAATAACATAATAACTAAATATCAATGTGGTTTTCAAAAAGGGAGAAGCACCACAGACCATTTGGTCAGACTTGAGACTTATATCAGTCAAGGTTTTGTTAAAAATCAACACACAGTTGGAGTATTTTTTGATTTAGAAAAGGCCTATGATACCACATGGAAGGGTGGTATCATGAAAGATCTCCATGAAATGGGCCTGAAGGGTAGATTACCCTTATTCATTGATAATTTTTTATAGGGGAGAAAATTTAAAGTTCGCTTAGACAACACCCACTCTTCACTAAATCCACAGGAGGAGGGTGTCCCACAAGGTAGTATCCTTTCACCAACTCTATTTACCGTTAAAATAAACAGTATAATTGATGCTTTACCAGACGATATTGAAAAATCATTATATGTTGATGATCTGGCTGTTTACTGCCAGTCAAGCAATATGGCAATAATTGAGCGGCGCCTGCAAGGTTGCCTCGATAAGTTGGTGACTTGTGCGGATGAGAACGGCTTTAAATTTTCTCCCACAAAAACTTTATGTGTACATTTTTGCAAAAAAAATGGCTTACAGCCTGCGCCTAATCTCAAACTATATGGACAACAGCTTCCTGTTGAAGAGCAGGTCAAATTTCTTGGTCTGTTTTTCGGCAAGAAGCTCAGTTTAATCCACACATCAAATATATGAAAGATAAGTGTAGGAAAGCATTACAATTACTACGAGTTATATCCAGCAAGGATTGGGGTGGTGACCGGACAACCTTACTGAGGATTTACCCGTCTCACATCAGATCCAAACTGGATTATGGTTGTATTGTTTATGGTTCAGCGAGACGATCGTACTTAGCAGTACTTGATCCAATCGCGAACCAAGGTTTGAGATTATGCTCAGGGGCATTTCGAACATCACCAATCGAAAGTCTTCAGGTGGAGACCGGTGAGCCCTCTTTAGAGACTCGCCGGTTGAAGCTGAGCCTGCAATACTATATGAAGATGAAAGCAAATCCTGAGAACCCGGCATACTCGTGTGTTGTCAACCCAGAGTACAAGAGACTGTTTAATAACAAGCCAGGGACTATACCTACTTTGGGTATAAGGCTTCAACCCCATCTGGAGGACATGGAGGTGGAGCTCGACGCAATTAGCGCTGTGCGCCCACCAGAATGTCCACCCTGGCTTCTCCAACAGCCTAATATACTTTTTAACCTCTCAGATCTCAGGAAAGGAGACACCTGTCCCCTTGTCTTCCAGAGCATGTTGCTTGAGTTATTTTGTAGATTTCCGAGGCACCGGAAGGTGTATACTGACGGATCAAAGGAAGACAAGAGGACAGCTATGTCCTTTGTCTGTGATGATCATGAATTTAGCTGCCGCATTAACGATGAGGCTTCAATTTGCACAGCAGAGCTGTTAGCTATTGAAGCTGCCATCGAATACATCTGGGATAGTAATGACGAGGAGTTCATGATCATCACAGACTCGCTATCTTCATTGCAGGCTCTTAAGAGTCAAAAACTCAACAACCCAATTGTTTCCAATATTTTGCATATGTGTCACTACTTGTCTGGGCACAAGGACATTATTTTTTGCTGGGTACCCAGCCATATTGGTATACAGGGTAATGAACGGGCTGATGTTTTGGCCAAGGCTGCCCTGGATAAGACAAAACAGTTTTATTATATACCATATACTGATTTCAAGTATAACATCTCTGTCTACCTTGATGACATTTTGCAAGGTGAATGGAACATCAATGTCACCAGCAAATTGTTTGAGGTACAGCCAATCATTAAGCGATCTTTTACACCAATGGAACGCCGAAGAGATGACGTTGTCTTATGCAGGGCCAGAATTGGCCATGCCTATTTCACAAACGGCTATTTATTGAGAGGAGAATTGCGACCTATGTGCTACAATACTCGTCTCAATGTAAGACATGTCCTTCTAAGTTGTGTGAAATATGCGCACATCAGAAGGAAGTATTTTGCATTTAATTCCTTATTTGAGCTATTCAGGGACACCCCTGCTGGTTTTATTATTCAGTTCCTTCGGGAATGTAACCTATATTACATGTTTTAATTATTAGACATAGACTTTTTACACAATCACTCCAATTTCATGGAGATATAGTGACTTGATAAGTCGTTCATTTTATAATAACTTCATATTTTAAATTATTTATACTGATATTTTTATACTCATTAAACTGTGTTGTAGTGCAGGCGCTACAACATGTCATCAGACTCGTTACATATAGGTGCCAGGAGCATCGTCATCTTATCATATCAAACACTTTAAACTGAATATTTTAGTACGATCATGCTTTTATTGGCTTTGTCTTTCCTTTACTACTTTAACTATACAATATGTGATATTGTAATACCTGGAATTTTCACTTAAATGGCCATACTGGCCGAAAAGTGAAGTAAAGCAAATATTTTACTTACTTACTAGATTGCGCATGCCGCGCGTATGCAGTTTGTTTAATCTGGTTTTAAACTGTGTAGGGATCTTTACTTTTGCCTTGTCGATTAGAAATTGTAGAGGACGCATCCTTGTTATTGATGGGATGCTAACTATTCCTTTTCAAGTGACACCTAGTGCTAATCTGTCACTCCAGTTTGGTTATTCTAGTTTTAACCTGTTGTTCTGCTTGCCAATTTATTTATAGGTTATGTGAACTATTTTGCACAGCGAAACCCAAGTCTCCAGCCATCTGGACATGCCCAGAACCCCTTATCGGGCGAGCAAAGGAAAACGCTCTCAATAACCCAACATGCCCTATCACCCCAACCCTCACATCATCATCTGTACATCATTCATCTCATCAATTGACTACAACGTTTTTATAGTATTACAATGTCACTTAAAAGACCATTTGTGCCGAAAAGTGAAGTAAAGCGATGATTTACTACTTACTACTCCAGATTGTGTATGCCCTGCGTATACAGTTTGGTTAATCTGGTTTTAAACTGTGTAAGGATCTTTACTTTTACCTTGTCAGTTGGTAATTGTAGATGATCCATCCTTAGTATTGATGGGGTGCTAATTATTTCTTTTCTAGTGACACCTAGTGTTAATCTGTCACTCCAGATTGTGTATGCCGTGTGTATACAGTTTGGTTAATCTGGTTTTAAACTGTGTAAGGATCTTTACTTTTGCCTTGTGGATTGGTAATTGTAGAGGACGCATCCTATTTATTGATGGGATGCCAACTATTCCTTTTCAAGTGGCACCTAGTGCTAATCTGTCACTCCAATTTGGTTATTGTAGTTTTAAACTGTTGTTATACTTGCCAAATAATTTATAGGTGATCTGAACTATTTTGTTGACAACCTGCTGTTATTTTTGTCAACTATTGCATAGATATCATATTGATTTATTAGTATGATTGTTATATGGTAACAACATTAATCTGTCATATTAAAATATTCGCCGTTACATGTACTCTTCACCTCAATTTACAATTGAAAATCTGATTTACTATAAAAATATTTGTTTATATTTTGGCTAACAGGCATGCCACCAAAGAGGAAAGAAAAGTCACTGCAAAACTTCAAAGCGGGAGACATTCTAAAAAACCAAAACATCTGGTAGAGGATGTGATGAGTAGTGATGATGAGAGTTTCAGTTTGGGGCTGCATCTAATATTGTCAATACTAATAAAGCAATCGATGGCGCAAAGACACTAACACTTTCAAACTGTTGTAGCAACTGACGTGATTAAATTGCTAAAAAATCAAGGCATGTTCCCATTAACTGAAGGTCATCCAGTTCTATCAGACCAGTCTTCAACCAGTGCAGCATCTTCAGAATCAAAGAGACAGTCAAATGCAATATTAGACCAGGTAGCTACCAACACTACACTGGATACCGTAAACCCCCTACAAGCACATTATTATCAACTTCAACAGAAGTGGTAAATCAAACATTACAGAACCTAGTGGTGAGTAAAGTACAACTGATCATGGTGAAAAGAGCTAATGTGTGTGTGTGCATCTGCATCTGTTGGTAATTGGGTGTCAGAACAATTAAAGTCAAAAATTTTGGAGGAAGAGTTTATAGATTTTAAATACTTGCTGCCCGGTTTTAAAGAAGAAAAATTGTGCATTAAAAATTTCAGACGGTGGAGCTTGTCCAGTAGTTTCTTTTGAACGAGTACCTCAAGCAAAATCGATAACGTAAATTGATAGTTGAACTACAGCTTTCCACACTTTTGCGTCAATTTATTTGGAAAAAATTCTCGAAAGTATATGGCGATACTGTTTGGAAGATTGCAAAACGAATGGGTTATGCTGCATGGCAATATTATGTGTCAGAACAATTAAAGTCAAAAATTTTGGAGGAAGAGTTTATAGATTTTAAATACTTGCTGCCCGGTTTTAAAGAAGAAAAATTGTGCATTAAAAATTTCAGACGGTGGAGCTTGTCCAGTAGTTTCTTTTGAACGAGTACCTCAAGCAAAATCGATAACGTAAATTGATAGTTGAACTACAGCTTTCCACACTTTTGCGTCAATTTATTTGGAAAAAATTCTCGAAAGTATATGGCGATACTGTTTGAAGATTGCAAAACGAATGGGTTATGCTGCATGGCAATATTATGATAAAAAAATTAGGAAACAGAAGGCGGTCAGTTTAGTAGATCCCTTGGGATCAACTACATGTTGAATTTCACCTGGTTGCATCAACCATTAACTTGGGTGGTCAATCATTAGCGTCTTGTGACGAATTAGCTGACTTAGAAATCAAACAAAAAAACATACGGAAAAAATGTATGTTTCAATCCTTTCCTTTCAATCCTTTCCTAGAATTCCAACGGGGTTTTGTTGGTCATTCAATCACTATGGAACTTGTCGATCAAAAAATTGCCCAAACAAACATGTGTGCTTAAAAAGGCAAAGGAAATCACCTTCTTTCACCTGTCAATCAGACATACAGAGTGGGGATCAAGCTCCCAACCCCAGTCAACCTGGAATTCATGTCAAAACTCCTTAGAGGATATTTGTAAAGTAATTATGTATTAGCCGGTTTTCAGAACGAGTTTCTCTTTAAAATTTGAAGGTCCTCAAATTACATTTGTGTACAAAAAACATCAAAGTGTTTTAAAATCCCGATATAGCCTCCTCGTATCTGGCTATAATCTTCGGGCGGATTGCCAGTGGCGTACCCTGGTTCCTCCGCTCAACAGCGGAGCCAATGCAGCACCCGCATCAGTGCTGGAGCTGATGTGGGCTGTGGTAGCCTTAAATAACCGGCAATAGCGTGTTTGACATTAGGTCTCTCACGTGGGATGAATGGAGTTACCCAGAGGGAGTGATCCTTCCTATTGTTACTCTGGGGACTATCCGACCCGAGGATAGCGGAGCTGCGCGAAATGCCACGAGTTTCATCATTAAATTGTACAGCGAAACTCAAGTCTCCGGCCGTCTGGGCATGTCTGGGGGTATATCCCCTAGACATGCCCAGAACCCCTTATCGGGCGAGCGAAGGAAAACGCTCTCAATAACCCACCATGCCCTATCACCCCCACCCTCACATCATCATCTGTACATCATTCATCTCATCAATTGACTACAACGTTTTTATCGTATTATAATGTCACTTAAAAGACCTTTTGTGCCGAAAAGTGACGTAAAGCAATGGTTTACTACTACTATTATACCCGGATGAGTGTTCCATAAATGCTTTCATTGATCGTGCTGATTCGGCAGTCAGTTACAAGACTTTAGACACAATTATGTCTTTAATACTAAAAGGAATGACTAAACGCATTAATTACCAGGGCAGATATAGAGGAGGTGTTCCGCCTGATTCCAATACACCCGATGACTACAACTTATTGGGGTTAATTTGGGATAGAAATTATTTCTACGGCACATGTAGTAGTTTTTAATCGATAAGCAGGGCTCTACAGTGGATTATAAATAACAAGTTGGGTGTCAATGATGTATTTCACATTTTAGATGATTTTAAGTTTATAGAACCAGGGATTAGCACAAAATGACAAGAGGATTTGAATTATTTCATAACACTTTGCGAATTTTTCAATATTCCAATCAAACACAGTGTTCTGACTGTGTTGCAACCACCTTTATGGCTGGAACGACCATGTTATTTCGGTCAAAAATTTCGTGTGCAAAAACTCTCAGTAAACATAAAATAAGCTGGGCAGTCTAACAATAAACAGGGCAAGTGTTTCAGAGCGAGATTAATAATAATGAAGTTCTAAAGCATTCACCAGATGTCGCTCGCACCAGTGTGCACCCTGGAGCTAGCGGCATCTGGTGAGTAATTAATCACTCAAATGGCACATAGCCATTACACTCCTCACCATGGGCTTACTAGTCCATAAAAAATTACAGGAAGGTACAAAACCTTACATATCAGATTAAAAGAAACATTCGATAGATCTGGTTAATAAACTGCGTAAAGAGAAGACGTAAATCACAAATCTTAGAAATGATCACGTATAAGAAATAGTTCTAACAACTAATTAAGACAAGTCTATAATTAAAATATATTTAAGTACTTAGAAAGTTACTTAAAATCACTTTGCAAAGTGACAGTACTAATCAAACATGGTAAAAACACTACTAATTCAAACATGCAATTCTTTCTTGAAAAAATTACAGGTATATCATGTATATGACAATGTTTAAAGTTAAAAAACTTACTACATAACATTGCTTCTTACTATAAATTGGCTTATACTTCAAACAGTTTGAATGTAAAAGTGCAGGTATAAAAAGTTATGTTACAACATTTCAATAGCGTTTCCAGACCTGTACAAAAATACCAATTTGTGTACAGGTCTGTCAAGTTCAGACGTAGGTGTCTTTATGGTGACCTTACGCACTAGGCCATCTTCACTAGGGTGAGTGTTTATGACAATAGCCCGGGGCCATTGACAGCGAGGTAGATCATCAGACACCATTAGCACAATGTCGCCCTTTATCAAATTATCCTTGGTATCTGTCCATTTGCGACGTTTCTGTAGAGCCGGTAAGAATTCTCGCCTCCACCTACCCCAAAAGTCATTAGCGAGGAACTGAACACGCCTCCAGCGTCTTCTGCAGTACATGTCCTCCTTAACAAATTGTCCAGGTGGGGGGAGGACAACTTTGGATTTGAGGGTGAGTAGTTGACTTGGGGTTAAGGGTTCATCAGCGTCACATGAAGTCATATCAACATACGTAAGCGGACGGCTATTAATAATAGCCTCCGCTTCGATCATCAGAGTATGTAGTAAATCGTCATCAAGTTGAGAGCCGTGTTGAATTAGAAGAGCTGATAGAGCGTTTCTGGCTGATCTTATCATTCTCTCCCAAATGCCTCCCATGTGGCTAGCATGGGGAACGTTCATTTCAAACTTTATCCAATCACAATTGTCCTTTAGCAGATCTACACTTATGTCGTCATCGTTCATTTCGCGTAGAGCAGCCTGGAGCTCATTTTTGGCACCGACAAAATTAGTCCCACGATCACATCGTAATTGTCTAACTGCGCCTCTGCGACCAACAAAACGCCTATAAGCATTCAAAAAGGCGTCCGTAGTTAGTGCGTGAGCCACTTCTATATGGATGGCTCTTGTTACACAACAGGTGAAAAGGCACCCCCATCGTTTTTTCTGGCTACGACCTTCCTTCACATAGAAAGGTCCGAAATAGTCAACAGCGGAGTACGTGAAGGGTGGAGCGGGTTCAAGTCTGTCTACCGGTAGATCTGACATTTTTTGTCCAACAGCACGACCCCTTAGTTTTTTACAGAGTACACATTTTCGAAGGTGTGCAGTTATAGCTGTTCGACCTTGAATAATCCAGTAGCCGTGAGCTCTAATTTCATTCAGAGTCGTGCTGCGACCAGAATGCTGTACGTATCTGTGGTAGTGATCAATTATCAAGTTTGTAATATGTCCAATTTTTGGCAGAATCACTGGGTGTGCAAGCTCGCGAGGAATGTTAGCGCGTCTTATTCTTCCGCCAACTCTGATCAGTCCGTCATCACAAATGTAGGGATCAAGCTGGTACAGGGAGCTACCTTTCTTTACAGATCTTCGGTCAGCATTAACCCCGTTAAGTATCACTATGTCATTTGCAAATGACTTAAGCTGCACTGATTTCAATATAATTATCTCTGCAGCACATATCTCAGCAACAGACACTCTAACATAATCATTGTTTTTTGGGTGGTTATGTGTTTTCTTTATCGTGCGAGCTCTCAATCTAGCTTTGAACCTCAAACATATGGCTACAGCTCTTTTTGCTCTATGCCATGAAGAGAAATATTTGAGTCTTGCTGACAAGTCAAATGTAGTGTCATGTTTGACATCAGCCAAATGAGCTGTGACCTTCTTGACTTCAGGGTCATTTTTTGACAGGATAATAGTGTTATCAGTCAATGGTAAGGGTTCCTTTGACAACAAAAATTCAGGGCCATGCCACCATTTATCGCATGTTATCAGTTCGTCAGCATGTGTTCCGCGTGATGCAATGTCAGCTGGATTCTGTTTGCTTTCTATGAAATTCCACTGATTTTCTGTGGTGTTGTCCCTTATATGTTGAACTCGATTTGCGACAAACACATGGAAGCGCCTCGATTCATTAGATATATAGCCAAGAACGACTTTGCTATCTGTCCAAAGGAAGTTTGTTACATTATCATACTCAAGTTCATGATTCAAGAGTGAATGTACCTTAACTGCAGTCACAGCGGCAGTTAATTCAAGTCGAGGAATTGTGATCATTTTGATGGGGGCTACACGTGATTTAGCCATCACAAGACAACATGACACTTTGTCCTCGATATCGATGAGTCGCAGGTAACTGCATTCTCCATAGCCGGTTTGACAGGCATCCGAGAAATGATGCATTTCCACACATTTCAATTTTCCAAAATCAGTTGTCTTATAACATCGTGGAATTTGAAGCCGTTCAAGTTCAAGTAGTTGATTTCTCCATTTTTCCCATTTTATTTGTACTTCGTCACATATAGGATCATCCCAACCTTTATTTTCTACACAAAGTTCCTGCAGAATTTTCTTTCCTTGCAATAGGAAAGGCGCAACAAGGCCTAGAGGATCAAAGATTGAGCTAATGGTAGATAGAATGCCACGTCTGGAAAAGGGCTGATCCTTGAGATGGATGCGAAATTGAAAATTGTCAGATTCCACGCACCATTCTATTCCTAGAGTGCGATCAACAGGAAGTTGGTCATAATTTAGGTCAATATTTTGGATGTTTTTGGCACGAATTTCTTGTGGCAGGGAATTCACGACATCTTTGTCATTGGATATGTACTTGTGAAGATTGAATCCGCCCTGACTGCAGAGAGATCTACTTTCCTTCACTAGTTTGATAGCTTCTTGTTTTGATGGTACTGATTTTAGACCGTCGTCTACATAGAAGTCATGTTTAATGAAGCTGCTGGTGCAATCATCGTACTCGTCTTTGAATACTTCGGCTGTGTGTTTTAGCGCAAAGTTAGCACATCCAGGGGAAGATGTCGCTCCGAACAGGTGCACGGTCATCCTGTATTCAGTAGGAATCCTTTTAACATCACCGTTTTCCCACCATAAGAAACGAAGAAAGTTTCTATCAGATTTGTTCACACCGACTTGATGGTACATTCCTTCAATGTCACATGTAATTGCTACACGTTCTTGTCTAAATCTTAGAAGGATACCGGACATGTTGTTGATTAGGTCAGGCCCAGAAAGGAGATGCTGATTCAGGGTCTGGCCTTTCCATTCGGCACTGCAGTCAAAGACCACTCTTATTTTACCTGGCTTTTTAGCATTGTATACGCCATGGTGTGGTATGTACCAAGTGCGTCCTTCTGTGGAATCGTTCTCTTCAGCGGGTATTTTTTCTGCATGACCTTTGGAAATTAGGTCTGTCATAAAAGTTATGTAGTGAGTCTTGTATTCACTGTCTTTGCATAGTTTTCGCTTTAAGGTGTTGAGTCTTTTTTGGGCCATTATTTTGTTGTTTGGTAGAAATAAGTCTTTTTCTATGAATGGCAATCCAATTTCAAAGTGACCATCTTCTCTTTGATGTATGCTTTCTTGTACTTGATTGAGAAATTTTGTGTCGTTGACTGAAATTTTATCATTTCTCTGGTTTTCACTGAAATCACGTTCGAACATATCCTTCACTTGCTGGGAGTTTATTTCCTTAACAGATGTTCTAAAAGCAAAATGTGAAGATTGGGACTCGTCTGAGTTTTCGAATATTCCAGTCACGCCCCAGCCTAACAATGTTCTCACAGCATAAGGGTCATCATCACCGGCTGCGACAACTTGTCTAGGAAGCAAAGCTGCCGAGCAGTTGAATCCAATGAGTAGACCAATCTCTAGATTTTCCTTGATAGGTTGAAGTTGGCAAGATACGTCTATCAAGTGAGGCCATTTTCTTACATTTTCTGGGCGCGGAATCAAGTTTTTATTAGCTGGTATGGTAGACCTGCTGTATGTGGGTGGGAGTCTGAGCTCTGAGGATTCACATACGCCTTTAATCACCAAGCCCTTTACAAGTTGACTGTGTATCACATTTTTGTCTAACATGTTAGTCAACTCCAATTTGACCTCATCACAGTTAACATCAAGTTTTTCTATTATAGATTCTGACACAAAGCAGGCGTTAGATTGATTATCAAGCATGGCATAGGTTGTAATTTGTAGATTAGGATCACTCTCATGATGCATCACAACTGGCATAATCATTGCGTGTTGACACATTCGGGCGTCGCCTGTGGATACAGCGTAATTATGAGCGTTGACGTTCTGTTTTTCCTTTGTCTCATCGTTAGTAGTGGTATTAGGAGAGGGCATCACAGATTTCACATTGGTAGATTCAGACCCGTCCCTCATCAGCGTTGGATTTTTACGTCTGCAGTCGACAAAAAAGGTGCCCACGTCTTAGGCACCCGAAGCACAGACCATGGCTGGACACAAATAATTTTTTCTCCTTAGCCGACTTGCTTGTAAACTCCGGACATTTGTCTATGATATGTGGCGCCTTGCAGAACAAACATCTGAGTTGATTCTGAGTGACTTGATGCCTTTCTGAATGTCCCTGTGATTTGTTTGAATTTACATAGGTTTTGCTTTTCGTTTCCATGTTGAAAGAAGTTAGCCTTTTGTGGGTCTTGACCTCCTTCTTGGCACTAGAGTCGAAAGTATTTCCAGGTCCGCAGGCAATTCGTGATTCAGTAGTCAAGAAGTTACAAAAAACAGAGAAGGGGGGGAAGGCGCCATCTTCTGTCAGAACGTACTCATCGCTATCTCTATAGAGCCATCTATCTATGATTCGGCTCCAACGTCCAGCCAGATACTTGGGCAGTTTGCTGACCAGTTTTTTATTTTCCTCAGCACTGTTCAGCGAGCGGAGATAACTGATGGATGCCATTGCACTGTTACAGTGATTAAGAAAGTCACTGAACTTTCGTAGATGTTCGCCATCATTAGTTTTTATTACTGGCCAATCGTGCAGCTTTTTCATGAAGGCTTCTGATACCTTATAACGGTCGCCAAATCTTGTATTTAGTGTGTATTTGGCTCTCAAATAGGCTTGATCATCATTCAAAGTTAGGAAGCCTTCAATGGCTTCTTTAGCAGCACCTGAGGTGTACTTGCTGAGGAAGTACAATCTCTCAGCTGGAGATTGGGTATGGCTTTCGATGATAGCATCAAAGGATTTTATCCAGACTGGAAATTTCAAAAGATTGCCATTGAAGACCTCGGGTTCCATTTTAGGGAGGTGGTCTCTGCTGTTGCTTAATAGGTCAGCGAGTCTTTCCAACAAAGGCACTGGCTCATCACTACCTGTAACATATCCTGTCTCACTCTGTATTGGCGGCATAGCCATAGGAGGATAAGTGGTGGGAGGCCTTGCATCATAGTTCCCCGTCCTAGGCTGAGGCTCAGGATTAAGCCTCGTGCTATAAGTGTCTTGCATATTACGGTTCTGCAAAACAGGAATCTGATTGTAATATGTGTCAGGTGACTCTTGAAAATAATGTCGAGGCAATGTCATAGCCATAGGGTGACTAATTTTGGGCTGAATACCAGGAGTATACATAGCTTGAGAATTGCAAGCAGTTTTCTGTAAGCTAGTCTTTGGACGAACAGTTTGCGGTTGTCTATTATAATTGAAAAAAGTGTGAGTATCATAAGAGTCACGAGCATGTTCGAGTGACCTATTTGTTTCCCGTTGTGACTTTTGCATATCTGTTGGCTCTTTCGGTGCATTTTGATCTGCATTACTGTACGTCTGATTTATTGGCTGCTCACGGTGTCCAGCATGAACATCGTGTGTACGTTCATCAGGTGTAGAGCGATAGCGAGGCCCCTTTCTATGTCCATCTGCAGCATGGGTATTCATTTCAGTTGGTTTAGATACGTAAAGCACTTTCTGGTGTGTTAATGATATATCTGATAGTGAAGAAGCTCTAGAATTTTGTTTAATTTGTTCTTCGCACAATGAAATTCGGCGCTCGGTCTTTGAAATTTCTTCTAGCAGCATTTGCTCCAGTTCATCGGGTTCTTCGTTGGAAATGTGACTGTTGGTATGATAATTAGGTTGTGACAGTGTATGACTATGAGTACTGGTATGAGGCAAAGCTGTTGGAGGTAGGGCTACGGCTCCTGGTGGGTCAAATGAATCTCGGTCAGCCTTCCTACTTTGGTCGTGCTGGTGCATATGGGCAAGCATTTTGTTCGTAGGCTGGACGATACGTCCACTCCGTGTCGAATATGGGCGATAGGCGGCGTTCAACATCATTGATCAATTTCATCAACATCAGATTAAGGCTTACTCATTTAGCTTTTAGTTATGATCTAGGTTGGGAGTGAGCTATGGTCAGGACTACCTGGACCTGGTACTTGTAGTGGTCTTGCCAGTGCAGCAGTGACGAATAATTCAAATGAAGTGTCATTATCAGGGGTGATTATAGTCTGGGCTAGGTCTAGTCCAGGACAGGGCTAGGTCAGCCTAGGCTAGGTCCTATAGGTCATACGCCCAATATCGCGAACCACGTTTTTTGCCATTTAAAAAATATTTGGTTACTAAATTTTATTTTTTTCAACTTTATTTAACTTTCCAAGTTATCCGGCGCCTATTTCTGCCGTTTTTTCGGCAAAAAATACTTTACATCGTCTGATCCTTTCTTTGTCATGTATAATGACAGGTGCAAGTCATTCATCATTAGAGCGGTGGGCGATATTAAGTGAAATTCGCGAATAACGTTATACATAACAAAGAAAGGATCTCCTAGGTTAAAATATTTTTCAAACAAAAATTCTACCTGGGGATCGCCGGACATGTTAGTGAGTTGAATAGAAGTAAAAAAAAATAATTTCAGCTGGTAAATATTTTTTAAATGGCGAAAAACGTGGTTCGCGATATTGGGCGTACGACCTATACTATAGGACTAGTCTAGGACTCGAGTAGCCTCAGTAGGCCAGCCAACACAGTTTCTGCACACACACAGCGACGTTCATTTTCAGGTTTCAATAGATCTAACTGAACAAGCCAGCATCACTGACGCTGATCGATACCATTAAAGTTTTACTGTTCTGACTGTGTTGCAACCACCTTTATGGCTGGAACGACCATGTTATTTCGGTCAAAAATTTCGTGTGCAAAAACTCTCAGTAAACATAAAATAAGCTGGGCAGTCTAACAATAAACAGGGCAAGTGTTTCAGAGCGAGATTAATAATAATGAAGTTCTAAAGCATTCACCAGATGTCGCTCGCACCAGTGTGCACCCTGGAGCTAGCGGCATCTGGTGAGTAATTAATCACTCAAATGGCACATAGCCATTACACACAGCAAAACATGTAATCCAGGCACTATACAGTCTGTCCACGGTGTGGAAGTTAATACAGAAAGAATTATGATATGTCTGCCGATGGAAATTTTTAAAAATGTCAGTCGCTTTTACATACATATTTGAATTTGAAAAAGATTACATTAGAGGAACTACAGTCGTTAATCGGTACGTTAAATTTTGCTTGCAAAGCAGTAAGACCAGGTAGAGCTTTCTTGATTGACCGCACGCATGGTTTGCTAAGACCCTTTCATCATGTTCGTCTCACTAAAGGTGCAAAATTAGATATGAATGTTTGCATTGGTTATTATTTTTAGAAGATTACAATGGCCCTTCTGTGATGATGTATGAAAACTAGTTATCATCTAATAGGCCTACAATTGACGTAGCAAGGTATTGCTGATATTTATGGAACACAGTGGCTAGTTGGAACCGATAACGATAACAAGCAGTGGTAGTTACTTTGAACAAATAGACTGCAAAGGACCCTTTGCTAATGATATTATTAAGACGTCTAATATTTTCAGCATTGCGTTTTAATTTTTTATTCAGAGCTTGTCATATACATGGGAAGGAAAATACAGTTGTCTTTCACGTTTAAAATTTCAGAAAGCCAAGATGTTGGCACCAGAATTGAAAGACAGTCCGGAGGTGGTTTTCCCGACTGGGTCGATGTGCTAAAGCAAACAGGAAACAAATTATTAAACCATGCATTAGCTCCTTCAACAATGGCAGCTTAGCATAGAAGTTTAAAAACATATGCACAATTTTCTATTAATATATTAAAGGATGACAGTTTTTTCACAATTTCATTGAAAAATATGTCTCTTTTTATTGCGTATATTTATGAGAAGGGACAATCCGCTTCGTCAATTCAAGGGACCATTGACAGTTTATCTTACATATCCAAATTAATAGGTCAGCCGAATCATTCAGACTCCTTTTTAATAAGAAAAATTATGTGCGGCATCAATAAACAGAGGCTAACCCCAGATACTCGTTTACCCATATGCGATTCCATGCTGTTTCAATTAATAGATGTTACATATGGTGCATTCTGAGCAAAATTATTAGGCTGTTCCTATTAGCTTTTCATGCATTTTTACGGATTGGAAAATTCACTGTTCGTTTTTGAAAATCCGCAGATGCGGTTATTAAATTGTCTGGTTGTAGATATGTGCTGAATGGAAAAGGTGAAAATGTTTGGAATTAATCATTCGTAACTGTAAGGGAAATATGAATAGAGTACCATTCACTCTGATGATAACACAAGGAGAAATGTAAAATATTGTCCAGTACATGCAGTTATGGAATATATTAAAGAACTAAAGGTAATTAGTAGGCCTACAGGTCCGTTATTCCAATTTCTTGACGGCACTGCTATCTCGCGTAAACACTTTTGTGGAAAATTTCAATTATGCCTACTAGCTATTAGAAGGGATACAAAATATTTTAAATCTCATAGTTTTAGAATTGGTGCCGCAACAACAGCGGCAAAGAATGGTGTGTGTATCTGATCAAGCTATTAAAAAATTAGGACTCTGGAAATCTGCTGATTTTAGACGATATATCAGAATTCTACTTTTTCTCAATGAAGATAATTCTACACCACCCTGTATATCATTATATGCATACCAATGAGCAATAATCAGCAGTATAAAAGCTAAATCAGCCAAAAACAAGGTTCGACCAAAAATCCCACTTTGGCTGCCGGACTATAAATGTCTACATATGATTTCATCTGTATTAGCACAGCACTGTGTCATGCATCCATTGGCAGCCATTATAGTTTTTGGTTACATAGATTTTTTGGCGACACCTCCTCAATTACAGTCAGGAATATCACAAAAGCTTATAATGAACACAGGAATCATCCATATTGAATAACTTCATCATATGTTATGGATATTTCTTCTTAAAGGCCCATACCCAGGCATATGGCATGTTTTTGTTTTAGCTCTGTTATATCTTTTTGAGTGTTTGAATTAGTGAAGGCAACATTCTGATAGATTACAACATTTAGAAACATCCGTTGGCAACATAGGTTTCGAAAGAGACGAATTATGACAAAATGTCGGTCTTTGTCTTTTAGATCCACCCGTTTTTTAATGCGGCTGCCATGTTTGACAGGAAAGTGACATCCAGTGCCCGATTTGATTATGTCCTTCTAAAGTTTTTTTTATTAATTTACTAGGCGTAATCTATGATTAAAACTTCGTATTAGGATAAGTATGTAAGGTCCCAGATGTATCACATCGTCAAAGACGTCGCTAGTTTAATTACAATGCCATCGAAAAATCACAGCTCAACGGTGCTTTCCCACCGGGTCTCACATTTTCAAACACAACTTCTAAATTGACATGTTTCACATCTTTGCAGGACATCGTGAACATGGCCAAAATACACAAGTAATACTCATGGGATGTTCGTGGCTGGTGTAGTGACAATAAGGAAGAGATTTTCCTCAGTGTTGATCCTTTCGAAGAAAAAAAAACCCTCGGACCCTTCGTCTATAGACCCTTCGCGGCTTGGTCATACCCAATATAAATAAGGGATGGTTGTTATGAATTGTATGAACATTCCGAAAAACACACTTACCGGGTACATATCTCTTTCAAATGGAGGGTGGTTTACGATGATAGAAGCCTATATAACACAATTTGAAACTTTGAAACGTTTTAAGTTTAATTAAGGCACTTGGGAATGGGCCATTGAGCTAGAACTTTGCGGTCGCCATTTTTGCTATGTAATGGACGCCATCTTGGATTTTATTCTCAATGCAATAGCTAAAAATATTTCTAGAAACACCAACATGTCTGGTGTGCTGATAAAAAATATTTTGGGCACCAAAATCTTAATCTATGTCCCTTTCTGATAAAAAATGTATGTACATATTATTTGAATTTTGCTTCGTGGCGGACATCTTGGAAAATTGCATTTTTGGTGATTAAAACAAAAAAAATTAGACTGACATCCACCGAATGTCTTAATTATGACTAGGCCTATATAGTGAAGTGGATGTTTTCTTGTAACAAAAAATGTCATCAAAAGTTATTGGAGCACAAATGATGTGACCGGCCGCCTATAATAAATATATTAACTCTAAATTTTAACTTAGGACCTATACCCCAGCAGACTCGAGCTGCACTTTTGATCCAATTTTAGCCATGATAATATAAACTTATCTTGATTTAGATAATGCAATTCATTTTGCAGGGCAAATATTGCTGTTATTGATCCGCGGCTCCTTAATTCTCAGTCTTCAATTTAAATTGCAATATTAGATAATTGTCATTGTCAAGGCTATTGTTAAGCTTAATTAATCGACCAATGAGAAGATGTCAACGTTAACAGAATATTTAAAATCAATAAACACAATAGTCAGTCTTGAATGATAGCACAGTTTATTTACAATTAATAGTTACAATTAATGTCATTGAGTTTTACACTTAGATCTCGCAGAATTGTATGTTAAAATAGTTTAAATTACCTGTAATTTTTTTTGACAAAAATACTGTTAACAAAAATTAATGTTCATCATATGAGAGATTATTACACGAGAACGGTGTAATGTTGTCTTGGCAATTGTGTTGTTATTCCTTCCACGCGGAGAAGTTTGGCTCTGGTATTTCGCTACATGGCCGGCGCTCATTATTATCTCCTTGGTACAGCCACTCTCGGTGATATTCCTCGAAGAAGTTTGATCTGCAAATAAACGTAAAACTAGTTAGTTAGTTTTCTAGTTAGCTGTACACGTACTGAACCAATTAAAGACAATAAAATGTGGGAATCAACCAACTAAAAAAATCTAAAATTAAGATTATCTTAACTTCATCTAATTTCCATTACAAAAGTTAAGATGTTCTCACCTTTTCTAATAGCAATGAGAGGAAGTTAATGTAATCCTGATTTTCATGTATGATTAGTGGGAAGAGCCTCTGACCATGTAGACAGGTATTTGACATTTTATTGTATTGTGTATATTCAATCTTACTTCATTATACACATCAATATTTTATATAAAACAAAATATGTAGCAATTGTTTATAAAAATTCGAGTTTGAAATATATTGATTTGAGCAAGAAATTGCGTAACTCGATTCTATTTAATTCATTACACACTCACAATTCGACAAGGAATATGTTATTTATGTTTTATAACAATGTTCGCCTAATACAAAATACAATTTTTTACTCACCCGGTGTTTTGCAATGATACACTGCGAGGTACCATTGTCACATATTTCTGGATAGTCTGCACATTATCCAGATTATCACACAGGATTCGAGCAAGTGTGTATTTCCTAATCTGAGTTAACTGGGCTGAAAAAAAAGGAACATACGGGCCTATAACACTAATCACAACTAATTAATAATATTTATTTATCAGCTATATAGTAGGCATAAATAATTGATCAGTTCTGTTAAATATGATGAGAATAATCAATCCACATGCAGGTATCGACTTTAGACGTCAGAATCTGACGTCTGTAGACGTCAGATTCTGACGTCTAAAGACTATCCCCGTACTGTAAGAGTAAAACATATTTCTGATGGCCGTACACCCATAACATACGTATGCGGAATATGAATCGGAAAGAGCTAGCTAAGATATTCATGATGATTTTAAATTGAAAAAAACCCTTGGTTTATACAAATATATTTCAGCGCTTTAAGGGTTGACATGCACACTAGTAGTGCTGCCACCTTTCGAACTGTTAGTGAGTCTTCTATCAACTGCATCTTTTACACCATGGTACACAACAGCCACCAAAAAACAGCCTTCAGCATTTCCTATCAGCCTGATATAAGGGATTTATGTCTGATATCCAACGGGGTGACCTGGATCGGCAGCGGTGAAAATGAATTTGACACAGAACTAAAGTCTTCAATCAGGGCTTACCGAAAATAAGCAGATAGACAACCTGTACAGAGATCGAGCATTCTGACCTCAGAGATTATAGAGAGCGGGGTTGACCGGAGCGACATCTATATGTGGAGAATGGAGATCGAGTTAACCAAAACCGGCCCATTTGTAAGTCAGATGTGTAGGAAGGCAGTCGATACGACATACATTGGAGATTAGACCTACTTCTTACCACAGCAGACACAAGAGTCCTTGTTGATTTTATGTTGGCGCACTATCTGCGACGTTGGCCCAACATTAAAACAACATTAGCTCAACACCTGTTTGCTGTAGATGTTTCAGTGTTTGACAGACCTTCCTTCAGTGAATTCTG
Organism: Flabesymbios commensalis; assembly: GCA_964017125.1. Lineage (NCBI taxonomy): Eukaryota > Metazoa > Annelida > Polychaeta > Terebellida > Flabelligeridae > Flabesymbios > Flabesymbios commensalis. The sequence goes on along the minus strand of CAXHKU010000916.1, from coordinate 27,107 downwards.
TTTCAAATAACAATATTGACTTATTGCTGGTCCATCGTCTATGACGTTGGCCCAGCATTAAGCCAACATTGGATTTATATCTCGTAATTACTGTGTTTATGAGTCAAACTGACCTTCGGTGAATCCTGTTTCCTCTCTCTCATACCAGAATCTATCGCCCACTCTGGTGTTCCGAAACTGCTGACCGATAATACAGGCAAATGTTGGACCAACCATCCCTCCCATTATACGAGTCTCTGCTATGCCACCCACAAACAAATCTATGTCATCCACGTGACTGAAAAAGACAGAGTCAATAACAATAAATTTAATGTATTAATGATGGTGCGGGAAACAATATATGCCTATATTTTATGACAAATAAGTCAGAAATGACTTTTGTATTGCTGTCTATGAAGATATTTAATTATGTTAAATATAAAAGGTATATACTACTACTACTACTACTACTACTACTACTACTACTACTACTACTACTACTACTACTACTACTACTACTACTACTACTACTACTACTACTACTACTGCTACCACAACTACTACTACTACTACTACTACTACTACTACTATTACTACTACTACTACTACTACTACTACTATACTACTACTACTACTACTACTACTACAACTACTACTACTGCTACTACTTCTACTACTACTACTACTACTACTACTACTACTACTACTACTACTACTACTATTACTACTATTACTACTACTCTACTACTACTACTACTACTTCTACTACTACTACTACTACTACTACTACTACTACTACTACTACTACCACTACTACTACTACTACTACTACTACTACTACTACTACTACTACTACTACTATTACTACTACTGCTACTACTTCTACTACTACTACTACTACTACTACTACTACTACTACTACTACTACTACTACTACTACTACTACTATTACTACTATTACTACTACTCTACTACTACTACTACTAGTACTACTACTACTACTACTACTACTACTACTACTACTACTACTACCACTACTACTACTACTACTACTACTACTACTACCAGAATCTATCGCCCACTCTGGTGTTCTGAAACTGCTGACCGATAATACTACTACTACTACTACTACTACTACTTCTACTACTACTACTATTACTACTATTACTACTATACTCTACTACTACTACTACTACTACTACTACTACTACTACTACTACTACTACTACTACTACTACTACTACTATTACTACTACTACTACTACTACTACTACTACTACTACTTCTACTACTACTACTATTACTACTATTACTACTATACTCTACTACTACTACTACTACTACTACTACTACTACTACTGCTGCTACTACTACTACTACTACTACTGCTACTACTACTACTACTACTACTACTACTACTACTACTACTACTACTACTACTACTACTGCTACTACTTCTACTACTACTACTACTACTACTACTACTACTACTACTACTACTACTACTACTACTACTACTACTACTACTTCTACTACTGATAATAATAATAATAATAATAATAATAATAATAATAATAATAATAATAATAATAATAATAATAATAATAATAATAATAATAATAATAATAATAATAATAATAATAATAATAATAATAATAATAATAATAATAATAATAATAATAATAATAATAATAATAATAATAATAATAATAATAATAATAATAATAATAATAATAATAATAATAATAATAATAATAATAATAATAATAATAATAATAATATTAATAATAATAATAATAATAATAATAATAATAATAATAATAATAATAATAATAATAATAATAATATTAATAATAATAATTACTTCATTTCATGAGGGTATAACAACAATACATATCACGGGTTGACATAAATGTAAAAGAAAGAGAATAAATATGTATGATGAAGTAAACTATGATGTAATAACCCACTGAGCATTGCTCATCTACCGTGGGGCCCTCAGGGCTATGACATAACCTAGAAAAACTGAAAGCATTACATAGACAATTATATACACCACGCACATAATCATGATAATATACAGCATAATATAAATGAAGACAATGTAATATAACAACGTATATGCTATTAATCATGTTAATATAAAAAACACACAAAATGAAATGAAACCATGAAATATGTACACATGATCCTAAGTAATATTTCAATGCACATGTGACATAAAAGGCATACAAAAAATTACAATAGCGTAAAGCATAATTTTCAAACATTATCATTATCTATCATTTGTAATAATAAATTTATAGGAATGCAGCACAAGAGTAGACATATGAGTCAGTAATAATAAAAGTAATGTACAAAGTGATTAGCTGCTAATAGGCGGACAATACAATACTTTGCTGTTATTTTATTAAGAAAACATAAATACATGAAGTTAAAAATAACTTCTTCGTATTTATAAGTATTTTAAAATGCCGTATATTCACTTTTAAATTGACTAATATATTTAGCTTTACGAGTGTAAAGAAAGTTCCAAACTTTTTGGCCTTTATATCTGAGATTTTTGTGGTGCGCTTTTGGTACGTAAAGTTCATCGATTGTTTTTTTTATCTTACACCATGTGTTTGTGCAGGCAGGTTGAAACATATATCTATTAAATAAGTGAGTGATCGCTTGTTCAATGCCTTAAACACCATCAAGGCTTGCCTAAGATGGACTATTATGTATTGGATAAACAGCTGATTTGAAGCCATTATTAAGAAGGAGCGAGCTCTTTTGGAGCATCTAAAAAAGCATAAAAACAAGCTTTGAGACAGGGAATTCAACTGCGTATAATTTAACAAACCAACACTGGATCAACGTATTGTGGTGGCTGTATTTTTATGAAAACTAACATTCTGTACATGCCGCCTTTCACATAATACTCACTTGTAGACACTCTTCAGTTTTGTCCTTAATCTGCGAATAATGTCTTTTAATCCGTCGAAGTCTTGCGCCACTTCTAGCCCGCAATATTCACGAAAAGCATTATAACCTGCAGAAAAAATTCCCACTATACGCCTGTCACTAAAGTTACAGTAGGCAAGAGTTATCCGACTAGAAAGCGAAATATTGAAGTTATAAACGTATCTTCATTAATATTGTAGTGCAAAGTTCATGTGATTTAGTTTTAAAATTAGAAACGTGTAGAGTTCGCAAATGGGAGGTATCATAATTACTATTTATCGTGCAAAAAATAGACACATACAATTTGACAAATATTGTATATTAAAAATAAACATGAAAATGATAGAACAAATAAAAAAGGGCTTCACTTGAAAGTTTTCGTTAGGGTAAGTGGGGTTGTATCAGTGTGGAGCCCTAAAAGCGAATATATGTAAAATATATTTGACAGTCAGGTAGCAGGATTAAGCAGCTAATAAAAGACCAGAGGATATTAAACATAAGTGAGTTTGGGGTAGCCTATAGCTCTTTATGCGTTTGCAGGTTAGAATGTTCCTAATTCTAAAGAAAAAAATAATACATAGTTGTACGTTGTATTTATACAAGTCTCCAATTACTCTAATTTACTATTTAAATGTGTCCCTGACTATTACATAATAATAACAAATTACCAAAATCCATCAATACCAATCTAGTAAATAATTATTGTTCACACAAAATCAAACGTAGCGCAAGTTATGTTGCTAGATTAAGTAACTGGCGTAAATGGCATGCCATCATTACTGTGACCTGCAACAAGTGGCTCAAGTCCTGTTGTAGCTAGCCTTTTATTTATTGCCTTTTCTACATTCACTTGATTTCTTTGTCTAACTGTTCTATTTTTGTTAGCATTGGCCCAAGCAAGATAATCCTTTTTATTATCATCATTGTTACAAACTGGTGGGCATCAGGGATCTACTGGCGCTCAGGTAACATTTTGTTATAAAATTATTGTTTAATGCTTATGCTTTGCTTTTGTCCTACGCATCTGAAATTAATACCATTTATTGGTAAGTAAAGTGATGATTATTTATAGCCAGAGAATGGCCTTCGGGAAAAAGATACAGCGGATCAACCCTACATAGGCGTAATTACATAATTTAATAAAATGCAGACAAAAGGCATTAACACATCAATTTTAAACATCGGAAATTATATAAATTTATAGGGGAGTAATGAGTGATAAAAAATATTTTTCTTATGAAGATATTTCAACATGGAAGGCTAGTAGCTACGCTTCATTGAGCCTACGTAACAAAGATGAAAAATATGGAGATAATGGGAAATTATCAGCTGAAGAGTTCATCCAGCTTTGTTAAATAAATTATTTAAAACATTTATTCATCGGGAATTATATAAATTTATAGGAAAGTAACGAGTGATGAAAAGGTAATTTTATTTATCGAGATATTTCAACTTTGGGAAGCTGGTAGCTACGCTTCATTGAGCCTGTAACAAAGATGAAAACTCCAAATATAGAGAAAATGGGAAATTATCACCTCAAGAGCTCGTCCGACTTTGGTAAATAAATTATTCAAAACATTTAAACATCGGAAATTATATAAATTTATGGGGAAGAAACGAGTGATGAAAAGGTATTTTTCTTATCGATATATTTCAACTTGGAGTAGCTGGTAGCTAAGCTTCATTGAACCTACGTAACTCTAAATATAGAGAAAAGGGCCGCACTGGCAAAGCCAGAGAATAGCCCATAGGAAAAACATTCCCTGGAAGGATTCAGTGGGTCAACCACAAATTGGCATAGTTGCAAAAAATTTAAAAATATATAAAATGTAGCCAAGTGATTATCGCCTCCAGAGTTCATCAAACCTTGATAATTAAGGTCTTTGAGACAACTATCGCTCCTCCCAATGATTTATCATTTTTTTAGTCTAATAATGCATTGCAGTGAAAGCCACATGAAAGGAATCATTGGGTCAACCACAAATTTGCATCAATGCAGCAAATGTGATTATCGCCTCAAAATTATCACCTCAAGAGCTTATCAAACTTTGTTAAAAAATGTATTTAGACCATTTAAACATCAGAAATTACACAAATTTATAGGTAAGTAGCGAGTGAAGAAAACAAAAATTCGTAACGAGATATTTCAATTTGGATTAGCTGGTAGCTGCGCTTTATTGAACCTACATAACAAAAATGAAAACTCCAAATAAATAGGACAGGGTACCAAAAAATATAGTTTTTGACAACAAGACCTACCTGAAAACCAAACGCCGCACTGGCAAAGACAGAGAATGGTCCATTTGAAAGACAGTCCATGGGAGGATTCAGTGGTTCAACCGCAAATTGGCATAATTTCATAAAAATAACAAGAGATGAAAAAATATTTTCCGCAACGAGATATTTCAACTTCATTGGGTCAACCACAAATTGGCATAGATGCCAAAAATGCAGCCAATGTGATTATCGTCTCCACAGTTGACCAATCCTTACTAAATACATTCTCTAAGACATTGAACTATCACTGATTTATACATTTTATATTGTCTCCTGCACTAAGGGAACGCCAACACATAATGTTTACTCACTTTTTCACCTGAATGAAACCAAAAAAGGTATATAACAAAGATGAAATTCTAAACAAAGAGGAAAAGTGCCAAAAAGACTTACACGAATTCAAAGGATTCAGTGGCTCAACCATAAATTGGCATTATTGCATAAATTATATAAAACACAGCCAATGTCATTATCACCTCCAGAGTTAATCAAACCCTGCTAAATAAATTATTTGAGACAACTATTGCTCCTCTCATCTCCTAAAATTGGTTTTGAAGGAGAACATAACCGCCAAACCGCCATAACCGCCAACATCACATATTTTCCATCCCCCTTTGCATATAAACTTTATGGAAGCATCATCCAAACCAAAAATAGGATGCAAAAATGCTGATTATTTTTTCTTTATGTCATTCTGCAAATGTTTAAATAATGAAGATCCGACCTATGTCAGTCTGCTTTTATGAGAAGTCATATGTTATGCTCAATTTGTCAAATTTGTGATTTTAAAGAACATAATAAGAGTGGAAAATTACGGAAGCAAAAGTGAGCGATAATGTAGGGTTTTGATACTGTCTAGACTGGATTACTACTTTTAATACTGTCTGTCCGTCTTTATGTCTGTCTGTCTGTCTGTCTGTCTGTCTGTCGTCTGTCTATGCCAAGAAAGTGTCGCTCGGAATACAGTTAGTGGTGCTTTCAGGGTAGGCATATATACTCTTAGCCTGATATTGCTGCACAAAAGCAAACTAATGATATACCCAAAACCATGAAAAACAAAATATTTTTCGAAGCATTTCAGAAAGATCACATAAATATGACTTATAAAACATTTTTGTGCGGTTTCAATTTTCAAATATTTTTTTTTATGATATTTTTAAAAGATTTCAATTAAATGTTATTTTAACCTTGTCGGAAATTATTTTTATATCGCTATATAAACCGTTTCTGTAACATTTTAATACTGTCTTTTAAGCATGTTTTTAAATTCCCACAAAGTAACATTTTATTCACGTTTCGTGAAATTTTTTTGACAATATTTTAAAACTTGTTGTGGTGTTATCCAAAAAGAACAGAGTTCTTACCAGGCAGGCCATGATCCCTTCCTCTCTGCAGGTTCATAGCCAATAGGTCTATCCCTGGTAGCACTGTAGGCTGCTCGCTGAACAGAAAGGTGGTGACAGATTCTGAGAAAGCCATGTCCATAGCATCAGCCTCCTTGTCCATCATTCCTAGAAGTATGGCGTCAACGCCGTAGTTATAAATTGCAGACGGACTATTGAACACCTGAAAAAAGTAAGGAGTGTTGCGTGAATTGGTTGAATCCTGTGATAAAGTCTGATTCAAGGTGGACTGCATCTCCCCTTCTACCCTTTAAACTCCCACAATGCATTAGAGCATCATTTTACATCCCTGAAAACAGACTTAATTTTCCTACAACCAAGGCTTTTATAACGAAAATTTCCATGTTACTGGTTTGCAAATACATGGCAATTTTCTTTAATTTTTCACCCATATCAAATCATCTTCATCCACTACAAGTCGGGGGGGGGGAGGGTGTCACCTCCGGGCAACTTCTTAGAAGGCCAAGCACACCCAAACCTTTCATCAAACCAGGTTTTTCTATTTTTTTGACGTGAAGTTTTTTGTGTTTGCTTTCCGGTGGTACTGAGGTTGTTATGTTTATTTTCGAATAGTTTTTAGTTCAAATTCTTTATATATTCTCTATATATTCATATTTGTATATTTTATATATTTTTTCATTGTACTTGTGGTGCCTTACAGTGCTCTCACGGATTATGATCGCTCTGTCGTGCTAGTTCTCGATGACAGACCCGATCCCCAGCTGTGGGGGCATTGTAGGTCTACTCATAATTCCTCTATGATTTGGTTTTTGTGTTTGCAGTGGTTTCTCTTTGGCATCCTGGCGATGGACGGGATGTCCGAAAGAAACCATTGCCATATAATTATTTTTTCACTTTATTGTTTTAAAGGTTTCTCTGTGGCATCCTGGCGGATAATGCAGCATGTCATAGAGAAGCCATTGCCGTACAATTAGCCTGTGGTGTCTTACGGTGTCCTCACGGTTTGTGATCGCTCTGTGATGTCCTCCAATATCACAGACCTTGTTACCAACTGTGGGGGCACTGTAAGTCTTTAATTTTTGAGAATATTTTGTGGTTTCATGATTTCTCTGGCCATACTGGCCGAAAAGTGAAGTAAAGAAGACATTTACTTACTTACTTAATGGTTTCTCTGTTCATTGTTTATGTCATTCATATTTATGTCTAAATGGGTTTATTTTTTTTGATTATAGTATATATTATTATAGTATATATTATATATTTGTTTTGACAATGACACTGTTTTGACTTAGACTTGTAGTTTTTACACAATCACTCCAATTTCATGGAGATATAGTGACTTGATAAGTCGTTCATTTTATAATAAGTCTTTATTTTACATTATTTATACTGATATTTTTATACTCATTAAACTGTGTTGTAGTGCAGGCGCTACAACATGTCATCAGACTCGTTACATATAGGTGCCAGGAGCATCGTCATCTTATCATATCAAACACTTTAAACTGAATATTTTAGTACGATCATGCTTTTATTGGCTTAGTCTTTCCTTTACTACTTTAACTATACAATATGGGATATTGTAATACCTGGAATTTTCACTTAAATGGCCATACTGGCCGAAAAGTGAAGTAAAGCAAATATTTTACTTACTTACTTACTACAAGTCGAAAATTGCGACAGCAATTCGCGTAGTGGATGACGATGACAATGATACATTCAGGCTTGAAAGGATTAAACTGCTTAGGTTGGCCATAAAACATCTTAGTGTTGTATTTCAATATTAGCTGAAACCACCGAATAGTGTTTTAAAAAAGCTTATTGAATGAATAAATGAATGAATGAATGAATGAATAAATGATTGAATGAATGAATGAATGAATGAGTGAGTGAGTGAGTGAGTGAGTGAGTGAGTGAGTGAGTGAGTGAGTGAGTGAGTGAGTGAGTGAGTGAGTGAGTGAGTGAGTGAGTGAGTGAGTGAGTGAGTGAGTGAGTGAGTGAGTGAGTGAGTGAGTGAGTGAGTGAGTGAGTGAGTGAGTGAGTGAGTGAGTGAGTGAGTGAGTGAGTGGGGTTTTGGCCATCTTTTTGAATTTACAGGCCGTTGTTGGAAGCGAAAGTACTTTTTGAAAACAAATAATAGTTATAAAAAATAAAACGGAATTAATAATATTAGTGCGATGGCTTGATATGATGGCATACCTTGCTGAGATGCACATCCTCTTTGTCGCCAAATCTGTTCGTAATAAAACGAATAAATTCTCCAATTTCTGAATGTCCGAAGCGGAAAGCAGCGGTGGAGAAGGAGTTGATGATATTAGCGTTGACTCCACTATCGTAACCTTGTATAAAACATGAATGCATTGTATGAATTGGAAATGTATGTATGCATAGTATGTGATCTGGTACCTAGATCCTACATTAACCATGGTGATAATGATATGGCTTGCCTAATGACACAAAAGTCATGGCATATATTATTATTCACGTCACCAACGTTGGAAGGCAAAAAACTATAGTAGGCAGGCATAATTTTTGTTTGTCTACTAGTTGAGTGTCATTTTATTTCCGATGTGAGAGAACAAAAGACAATCAGGAGTTACTTTTCAAGATAACCCAGAAGACAAATGAGAATCGGGTAGCTGAACTGGCGCACGTAGCTGGTGAATCATCGTCAAAATAAACATAATAAAAGATTCTTTAAAATAGTAGGCTACCTGCCATTTTGCACATATTCCTGGTTGGTGTTAACATAGAATGACCGCAATCAGTGAATTAACTCTTTGCAATGTGTCAATAAAACAATAAAGGTGATAGATATCCTGTCATTGCTTATTAAATATAGATTATAAATGTAATATTTATTCTTAATACTTGTTTATCTAAAACAAAAGTTTTTTTCAAATATTCCCATTATTTATGCTTAATTAGTTTGCATTATAGTGAAGTGGTAGAGCTTATTCAGCAGGTGTCAGATATGGAATGTACTACTTGTGGAGTTATTATATATGGAATGTACCACCTGTGAATTTATTATAATATATGGAATGTACCACCTGTGAAGTTATTATATATGGAATGTACTACCTGTGAATTTATTATATTACATGGAATGTACTACCTGCGAAGTTATTACATATGTAATGTACTACCTGTAAAGTTATTATATATGGAATGTACTACCTGTGAAGTTATTACATATGGAATGTACTACCTATGAAGTTATTATATATGGAATGTACTACCTGTGAATTTATTATATTATACGGAATGTACTACCTGCGAAGTTATTACATATGTAATGTACTACATGTAAAGTTATTATATATGGAATGTACTACCTGTGAAGTTATTACATATGTAATGTACTACCTGTGAAGTTATTATATATGGAATGTACTACCTGTGAATTTATTATATTATATGGAATGTACTACCTGTGAAGTTATTATATATGGAATGTTTTACCTGTGAATTTATTATATTATATGGAATGTACTACCTGCGAAGTTATTACATATGTAATGTACTACCTGTAAAGTTAATATATATGGAATGTACTACCTGTGAAGTTATTACATATGGAATGTACTACATATGAAGCTATTATATATGGAATGTACTACCTGTGAGTTTAATATATTATATGGAATGTACTACCTGCGAAGTTATTACATATGTAATGTACTACCTGCGAAGTTATTATATATGGAATGTACTACCTATGAAGTTATTATATATGGAATGTACTACCTGTGAAGTTATTATATATGGAATGTACTACCTATGAAGTTATTATATATGGAATGTACTCCCTGTGAAGTTATTACATATGGAATGTACTACATATGAAGTTATTATATATGGAATGTACTACCTGTGAATTTATTATATTATATGGAATGTACTACCTGTGAAGTTATTATATATGGAATGTACTACCTATGAAGTTATTATATATGGAATGTACTACCTGTGAAGTTATTATATATGGAATGTACTTCCTGCGAAGTTATTACATATGGAATGTTCTACCTGTAAAGTTATTATATATGGAATGTACTACCTGTGAAGTTATTATATATGGAATGTTACACCTGTGGACGGAGTAGATATATTGTACTACCTGTGAAGAAGCCGTTCTTAAGTAGATCTAGTCGGTATTTCTGGATGCCATCCGGTCCAAGTACAGTGGGTAAATACTCATCATATGTTATGTGCTGAAAAGCAGCCGTCACGATCTTTCTCGTTTCCTGTTTAATCATTACAAAACAAGCAAAGAATGTCAATGTCATTTTGTTAAAATTAACTTCCTCATGTGAACAACATTAAAAAATGAATAAATGTAAGGGCCGAAATATAAAATACATACTCAATAGCTAGACCACTTTTTAGTCATGGTTTTCATAACGTTTATACTTGCCTGGTGCATTAAAATTTTATTGCAAAAGGTTTATTATGGTGAACTATTCCAACGATAAATGTTCAAATTTTCACCCTTATTTGTGATAGCACCACTAGTGCTAGGTGGTGGTCTAGCTAGCTTTTTCCTTTAATTATGCTTGGGCTATGCCCAAACATATTGAGTTATGTTTGGTTCTTTCTCGTTTTTCTGTTTTCTATGTTTAAAAATCGGCATGCTATTTCTCTTTGAGTTTTTATGCAATCAATTTTTATGCAATGCAATTTTATCACAATGTTCCTCGGATAGTCAGGCTGCATGCAATATCTTTTTTCAGAATTCCGAGTTGTTCTTTCGGATTTATTCAGGATTTTCTGGATCACTATGTGGATCAATGTCGGTTCAATAATGTAAATGTCAGATGCAGCCACACTCGTGGTATAAAATGTGGGCAGTGTGTCCAGACTCAGAGTCCTTGGAATGTCCCTTTGAATGTTGGATTTGATAATTTATTGGCATTTATTCAGTAATATTTTGGACTTGATAATTTAATGGCATTTGTTCAGTAATGTTTTAATGTCGAGGCAACGTCGCATACAGTGGCCCAGTATTGTACAAATATTTCGTGTTTTATATGGACAGTATAGGAACATTTTAAATGCTACAGTTGACAATTTGAATAACAGTTGAAACTATATTCAAAGACGAAACGTCGACTCAATGTTGTATTATTGTTGGGCCAGTGACACAGACAATGATACAGCAATAATTCAACAGAGAGACAAGTCAATGTGTTCACCGGGTCCTCTGAATGTCTTCCAGTTGACAAAAAAATATATATCTTTCAAAAGTACAAAAGCTCAGTGTGGACTTCTGATGTCCTAAATTTGAAGTCCGAATTCTGAGGTCATAATAAAAATTACCCATTACTGGGCTCTCTGAATATGTTTCCATTTCACAAACAAATATATATCTATATAAAAGTACAAAAGCTCAGTAGGGACTTCTGAAATTTGAAGTCCGAATTCTGAAGTCTGAAATCTAGAATTCCAATTCAAAATGGCTGCCAAAAAAACCCATGAACAAAATTCCAATCAATCTGTCATAATAAAAATTACCCGACAAAATTTACAATGGCTGGCAAAATAGGCCCCTACTCATAAAACCTAGTCCAAACATTATTGTTACTTGAAAAGTCCCCCGTATTTTATTATAGGCCTATATAGGACATACAATTATTGATATTATCGTTATGATATGATAATTATGAGGTTTTCATCTCACCTGATAAAGTCGCTCACCGTTCCATCCGTTATTTAGATTATAGAGTTTCTTTTCTATGAAGTTGTGAAATCGCATGAACACTGTTTGCAAGGACGTCAAGCCAGGCTGTTCATTTACACGGTCGTCACCTGGTGAACAACACAGTTGTCTAGTCAAATTTGCATGTGAATATTTAAAAAAAATATCCCAACAAAGACTAAACTAAACTAACGTCCGGTATTGTACAATTAATTCTAAATGTCATTATAGTAATATAATATCACTGAATGGATAAATGTTACATTACATGCATCTGGTATCGAGATAGTCAGGAATTCCGTCTCTCGCCTCAGTGAAAAGCCATGATAGGACTGTTGCACAGGTTAGTATCGAGAGGAATGCGTTCCACTGTGACACAATATTGGTTTAATGTTGGACCAGCGTCGTAGACGGTGGGCGACCATAAAACTGTTACAGTGTAGACCCGGTATCGGACCGCCTCACAAAGCGGACCCACGATTGGAGACTTATGCACCAACTCAGGGATCAGCTGTGGCTAGATTCACTGATGGGACCAGCTGTAGTTGTATCAACTGATGGGACAAGTTGTGGCCGCCTCTAATAAAAGGGCCAGCTGTGACTAGATATATTAATGGGACCAGTTGTAGTTGGATCCACTAATGGGACCATCCCTGCATGATCAACTAAGGGAACAGGAGTCCAGGACTGACATAATTTACATAAGTGGACCAGCCCTGGTTGGATCTATTTAAGGGATCAGCTCTGATTGAGTCCACCAAGGGGACCAGCGTTGGCTGGATCCACTAATATAGAGTACGTTGAATCTCATGCATATGATCAACAAGTAGTAACAACAAGCGTAGTAACGTTAGTATATCAATCATATAATAAATGTACGTGTAAAACAATAAATTACAAATATAAAATTCGGGCAGACAATATGTGATTGAAGGGAGGATGTTAAGGTTAAGGGTGAGTGAGCTTCAACAGATGGACCATAAGTAGCCTAAAACAGCTGATATAATTTTGACTCATTAAAAATTATTATTGGTAAGAAAAGGTTTTTGTTAGATTTTTTGTGACGAAGTCACTTCGGTATCTGTAACGGTCACGGAAACCCCCGAACAGCCTGGCACGTCACACGTTGAAGTCATGAAGAGGTCTCCGTCAAAATGGCTACAACTGCTATGGCTGAAACACGAGATAGCGGTAGAAATGCTGACCTGATTAGGTAACTCGACAATGTTCAGTCAACTCCCCCGTCAACTCACTCTGACTCAGTCCTATTAGCCTATTAATTAAAGGTAAACCAAGGAAAATAGAATTAGAAGTAAGGTCAGCTTCGAAAGCGTCGAATTTCTCTCTTCACTTTCATCAAAGATCGACATTGTACTTAAACAACGCGCATCGTTGTTACCACCCTGCCATAAATGCTAATGACCCCATTCCCTCCATTCGTCGGATCTGATGCGACTTGCGAAGCATGGTGGCCAATCTTGGACCAATGTGGTTACCTAGCAAACACAAAAACATTTGTATAACATTTGTACAACGTCGGTCCAGCGTCTTCGACGTTGGCCCAACATGGTTGAAATGTTATACAAATGTTTTGTGTTTGCTGGGTAGGCACTTCACGCAGTCATCATGGGAATTCTCTGGTTTATATCCATATGTCACAGGAATTTTAATTTGAAAAGCGTAGCATGTTGATGGTCGAACCATCTGCTTGCGAATTTGAAGTTTAGCCATATTTACTCCTTGCATTATTTACACATAATTCTCCAATTTATTGAATTTTACTCCGACGACGCTCTTATTGACTTTTATCAGGCGAAAGTTTAAAATATTGTAAATAAACATATTGATTTTGGTGTCAGCGTAGATTTATTTTTTTACGTTTACCCTGGGCTTAGGTACCCTGATGACATCGAAAGGCTCTGACACAGTGACGGCCATGTTTTGGCAGAATGGTATTACTGTGATCACCAGAGCGCGCTAGCTGAATATAGTCTTATACCACTCTCGATCTTAACGCTAGGCGGAGTCAGTGTCTGTTTTACACGGCCAGCCGTGGAAAAATGGAGGTCACTGTGACCAGGCTCCACGCAATGTGAGTAGCCTGGTTCAGCCGGGTAGGGCATAGGCTGGGCGTGAAAACTGAATTTTTGTCTCCACTGACCGTAAGATATAAAATCATCAGGTTGTCTGAATTGACCACCACACAGAACATCTAAGGGATTAGGCCTACCATGCTTTCAGTAGCTCCGTCGAGTTTTACAAAACGATCCCATTTGCAGGCGACTTTGGAATAATTTGGCCATGTATCAATGATGTAACCATCTTCATTTGTATTGTTATACAAACCAGAGACGCAATGTTTTGGCATGATAACAATTTGAACAAATATAACTTAAAACTTGTAAGACAAGAACAAGACGCTGTAGGCCTACAGCTGGGCCGAGTGATAGCCATAGGATCAGTGCAAGTGGACTGCTGTACACATAGGACTTCATTCTGTGACGTCACAGGGCAGCTGCTGATAGCTGGAGTGTTTAATTATGACCCTCAATATGGGATTCATTTGGCCTACTTCAAATGCACTTTCTCGTGGCATATATTTAAAATTTAATAGTGGTATGTAGGCCTACTTTAAATAATATAAGTAGGCCGAAATAACGACCAAAACCATATTTTAAAACCTTACCAGCAGCCCCCCTTTAATAAGCTATATAGTTTTTTTTTCAAAATGGCCATACCTGCGAGAAAGCACTTGATGACATCAGTGGTCTCTCTACAATCAGGGACGTCATCTTGAGGCAGTAAAGACTTCAGTGAGCTGTTGAATGGGTGGACTGTGAAGTCAAGCTTTCCACGATCTAAAACATAAAAAGGTATTTAAAGTAGTCCGTAGGCTACCCAGCCCCACCTAAAAAATATCTTAATTCCAAATGTAACTTTGAAAAAAATACCCCCCCCCCCATGTCGTTGCCAGAAAATGACCAATATGATGTTGTGGGTCGGATATTGAGACATAACTTCAAGTAAATTAATAAAATAAATAGCCTAATATATTTTTTTAAATTTAGCACTTGAATGGTAGGCTAATGCTTTCATTTGTTTATGTTATCTCACCTTGGGTGATAATGCGTAATCGATTGGCAAGCACAGAATCACTGCCATAAACATGCGAAGCGTCCATCAGACCGGTCACAACGTTAGCCTGCTCCCTGGCAGCTAAAATATAAAATAGGTCATGTCGGGTCAATAATATCAGACATCTGATCTTACATGTCTTAAGTATGTGGGTCGTCATGATTCTCTGAGTGAATATTATTGGCCTACGCGCATGCGCAGCATGGTCAACGTCCTAAACGTAAATATTATGATTCAGTGATGTAAAACAACGCAGCTGCTTTTAACCCTTTAAGCCATCACGATACATTTAAGCATCATACTACTTTCCTGAGAAGAGACTTAATTTTCCTATAAGTAAGGACTTTAGAATGAAAATTCCATGAAACTGGCTTACCAATACATTGCAATTTTCTTTAATTTTTCAACCACTTCAAATCATCTTCATCCTCTACAAGTCGAGAATTGCGAGAGCAATTGGCGGCTTGTAGTGGATGAGATGACGATAGTAAATTCAGGCATGAAAGGGTTAAAACAGCAATAGGCTCCTTGGAGCCTGTGTGCATTTACAACAACAATGTGAAAAAAAACAATGTGTGAGTTTCGACGAGGAGATAAAAACATCTAACAATAATATTTCATGCTATGGTGCAGTTAACAGTTTTAAACTTCCAGATATAAATACAGTTAATTTAGAAATAAACTCAATGAATTTAGACATTGATGGTTCTCGCCACTAGTAACGGGACAAATATGTACTTCTGATATCTGTATTAATCTGACATTCTATAACAAAATGGTACTCATCCCCAAGAACATTACAAGTTGAGCACATACGTTCATTAAAAAAATTATATGATACCATTTTCCGCTGACTACTGGGGTATTGCAATTTTATGTCATAAATTTAATATAGGCAAACTTGTGTTTTTATTCTTTGATAATATTTAGAACAAATAATATAGTTTTAATTAATATTTACATAGTTTTCCATCTGGACTACCAGACATAGAATTATTCCACTTTGAAATATATTGATCCTTCAACCGTTGGTTGCATAATTTTAAATATTTAAAGTACTCTGAACATTCTGATTTATCCAAGCTTATTTAAAACCGAGATCATTTAACATTTCCTTGACTTCACTAGCCCAATTATTGACATGTTGGGGTTCTCATTTTTCATATTGATATCTTTATAAATTATACACCAATAGGTTTGTTTTACGTGTTATAATTTTCAACCAGTATTTAATAATTTTTAAATATCTGTCAATGGAAATCTTCCCAATTCACCGTAAAGTTGCAGTAGAATTCTTAACATGTAAAATACGCTTGCAAAATTGAAGATGAACCCTTTCTATAGCAGGGGCTTTATGAAATCCCCCTACCTCACACCCGACGTAGGCACAGATTGGTATAATAATTTTATCAAATAGTTCACATTGGATATGTATTTTAGGATTGTGTAAATTATGTAAATATTTATACAACTTCAAACAAATCATAGTAGTACAAATTGCAATGTTCTTTTTTGTAATACATCAAATTCACCCCTGTCACTTAAAAGCGTGCCTAAATAAGAATATGTATTTGTTATGGTTAACAGTGTATCACCAAAGAAAAAAATCATCATTTAATGACAGCGATCCACCTTTTCTAAAAGTTACGACAGCTGATTTTTCAATATTTACATTTAATTTCCACGCTGTGCAGTAGTCATGTAAGCTGAGCTGGAGGTCCTCCGTTGAATCTGACATTATTAAAGTATCATCGGCATACAATAGAGTTCTGATAGTGATATCCGACATACTTACCCCTCTAAAACCTCCACTTTCTAATACCGCTTCAATATCATTCAGGAAAAGATTAAACAAAAAAGGCGATAAGTTCTCGCCTTGTCGTACGCCTAAATTACATTAAAAATTATTGCTAAATACTCTATTATACTTGACTTTAGAAGTTGTATTACAATACATACCTTTAATAATATTAAAAATTGGGCCTATAATTCCCGACTTCAAAAGTTTATACCATAAACAATCTCTGTTCACATGATCAAAAAGCCTTTTTATACGTGGTTGTCCATCACAATGGTGAAAATCATTTAAAAAAATGACAGTAAAACCCCGCTAGACTGACAACATGCGGGACTTCTCAAAAGTGCCCCCCTCCTAAATAAAATTTATCATTAAAGGGACAGGCCCAGGCTTAAATCATAAAAAAATAGGTGATTTTATTTTGGCTTTTTAATATGACCATATGATGTAAACCTGTTCATAGACTAAAACTGCAAAAGTTTTTTAATTTTTGTGCTGCGCCTTTACCAGCTAGGATGGATATAGAGAAAAAAATTTATGTTTGACATGTTTGTCCAAAATAGAAATCAGGAATTTCGTCTCTATATCTAGCCTAACTGGTGAATGCGCAGCAATTTTTTTTTTTAACTTTTGCAGTTCTAGTCTATGGACATGTTTAGGGTAGGGTGGGGCAAAACGCCCCTGGGAGTAAACCCCTCCCCCTCTCTCTCATTCACACGTATCATATGAGATAATTTATTTTTGATTTAAAGTATAGGCAACACTCCCTAACGAATTTGGTTGCGCAATTTTTCTCGATATTTGTTGAATGGCGCGATATACACGTAGGTAAAAGTGGGAAAGGAAAAGTGGGGTTCATTGGGGCATAGGGACCATTTTGACACCACCTATTGCGGGGAATCCCCTGTAGGGGGGTTTACTGGGACCTCATTTCTGGATATCATGGGCATTCAAACTCCATTTCACCACAAACATAAAAACATTTGGACATCACTGTCAGATATACGCCCATAATAAAGAAAAAGTGTTAAAGATCGATGGAGATGCACTGAAGGGCGATTGAAAGGCGTTAAAAGGCGCTGCAAATGCGCTAAGCGGCGATGTAAGGACATTAAAGGGAGAGCGATCATGGAAAGGCGTTAAATGGCGATGGCAAGTTGGCAAAGGGAGACCATAAAGCGTTAAATGACGATGAAAAACGTTAATGGGCGATGGGGAGTCGTAAATGTGATGGGTAGGTGATTAAAGGAGAGGAGAAAGCGTTAAGGGCGACGGAGAGGCTTTAAATAGAGACGTAGGATTTAAAGGGAGGGGAAATAATGATTGAGACGCGCTAAAGAGCGACGGGAAGCGCTACAAAGTCGCATAAAGGGCGAAGTGCAACAGGAGGGGGGTGTTTACATCGCCCTTTAATGCCCTCACCATCATCCCGTAATGCATTTAACGGTTCCTCATGGCCCTAATGCTTCACCACCACATTATAAAGCCCCTGGTCAATCAAGAAAACTTCCATAGCGCTCATAAATCCTCGGCGACCAGAGCTCGCAGATCCGCAGATCATTTTGTGTGGTAGCCCAGGCGAAAGTAGGTTTGTCAACAGAGAGCAGGGCCATCAAGGACTTAAGGCGGGAAAGTTAGATCAAATAGGTGCGATTTAAGTAATTTCATTGCCTTTTAACGCCTCCTCATCGATCTTTAAAGCTTTTCCTTTGCTCTTTAACACCTCTACATTGCCCTTTAATACCTTCCCTTCGCCTTGTATTTTCACCTTAAGCATGTTTAATCAATAAAACCCAGCAGAATTAGATTATCTAGTGAAAATCACACCCAAACGAGGCAGCATACCTGCTCCAATTTATTGCCTATATTTTGCAAATCATATTTGACTTTGAAATTCACCTTTTGATCTTGAGGATGACCTAAGATCACCAAAATAATTGAAGAAATTGATTTTTCAGCCAAAATCCGACCAAAAGGAGGTATTACACAATCATGCCAATAGCTTTATTTTTTTTTAAATCATATTTTCCTTTGCTTGACCTGGAGGTTGGCCTTGCCGATGTCCCTTTAATCAACAAAAAAATACCAGATTATTCAGTCTACATCACATGAGAAAGACGTATTACATTTCTTCCTATTTTATTTTTAGATCAAAGGTTTTGTTCTAGATAGTGGTTTTTCACATAGTTGTATGCATAGTTTTCATAGTCAGAGGCTCTAAATCAATTAATTTCAAAATATAAGTGAGTTTACTCTAGAGGCCAGAGGAGCTAGGTAGGGACAGCAAAGTCGGTTACTTTTATATTTCTACAAGTGTAATTAAATACTATCAGTAATTGTTATTCCGGTGACTTTTAGAATATGTGCCAGTGTGGGGTGAAACGCCCCTTGAAAATGGGGTAAAAGGCCCCCATGGGCGTTTTACCCTAGGGGGGGGGGGGCGTTTTACCAACAGTGTGGGGAAAACGCCCCTTTTTGAACAAAACTTGTGACTACCAGCTCTCAGGCAATAAAAGGGAAACTTTAAATATTATAACTCTGGTATATACCATTGATGGGTGGTGTGATGTGACATTAACATGAACTTGCGTAATAACATATTATGACGTCCAGAGCAAAGTCGGCTTAGGGGGGGCTTTCCGCCCCACCCTACCCTACATCATATGGTCATACTAAGAAGCCAAAATAAAATCACCGATTTTTTAATGATTTTAGCCTGGGCCTGTCGCTTTAACTAAACCCCAGTGTAAAATACAGAGAATGTACTATGGCTGCACATCTGTGTAGCATCGTGACCCCCACCGCTGTTATACATTCAGTTTCATATATTAAAAGTGCGCTGATTAGGTCCGATATGTTATAATACAGAAAATGGAGTGTGGCTAAAAATATACTATAGCATTGGAACCCTACTAATAAATTAAGGACAGTTCACCTGGATACAGAATACAGGATAGAAGTTTCGGAAGATCAAACCCATAAGCAGCACCCACACTACGTGGTGGGGAGGCAATACAATATTGTTAACTATAAGAACAACGTAGAACTAAAATGTACGCCAGTGATGGTAATACCATTTAGTATTTGACTTACTAGGTTCACAGCCAGGCATGAAGGCAGCGGTTCTGACAAACTTGATACAGGGTTTGGTGAACACAGGGTCATCTGCCGGCACAGAGATAGGTCTACAATGCTTGTAGTTCTCATTATTCCCAGTACATCCATCTGCACCACAGCTAATATCGACTGGAGCTGAAACAATATTAAGTAGAATAATCTATCGCTGGCCTATCCAAGAGGAGGGTGTTCGAGAAATCCTCCTAATTTCCACAGTAGGCTAATCATTGTTTATATTTTATATTTACTCTCGTATATTCCTTCAAATGGGTCGCGATATCTAGACCCACAACTTAAAGCGGGTAAAAAATACTCAAGAATACACAATTTGAATAAAAACATATGCTAATCTAATAATATGCTAATCACTTTAATGATCAATTTAATATCTGCATCGGGGTGTTGTGAGCGTTAAATACGTACTTCCATCAGCGGTGACCATAGAGATAGCCGTCCTGCCCAAGTCGTGATCCGTGAATTGTCCGTAACACATGTGCATCAAGTTGAGAGTTGCAGTTTGCTTTGGTAAGTCCGGGTTCATAACTACGCTGACTTGACGTGCACTCGGCAAAGGGTTCTGAGCCTTGTCCTCTCGAAGGGTCCCAATGCCTTTATATAAAAAAGTGAATTAAAAACAACATTCAAAGTCTAAATGCAACAGTTTATTTTGAAATTTATTGTTATAATGTATAGCCAGTTTAGCCTTAACATTTAAGGTATGCATTATTTGGCAAATTTTACACCTGTCAAGTATTGTCTTTTGTGAAGACTGTCTCACAATGAGGTGCACAAATGTGTAAACCATTGCGATATTTTAGGAGCGCAAATTCTTATAAAAAATTAAGTAGGTTTTTATGTTCTTTTAAAAAAAGCTGCATTTATGATCAAAAGGCCTTATATAGACCAGTCTACACTTTTCAATCAAAAGTCCACACTTTTCAATCAATTTTGTTTTTAATCTACATATCAGCCCACACAACAGCTTTGACATTACATACCGTCACCATAGTCAGGCTCCACCAAGCGGGATAATGGCCTGGCTGCACTGCCCCAGAGAGGTTTATTCAGGTTATTACATGTACCATCAGGTGACCTGAGAAACAAAGATCATATTTAAATGTAGGTATGGTATTGTGGGGACCAGCAACGGCTTCGTTTCGGCGAGTCTTTCGGCCAGTGAGGACGTGACTTAGGCCACCGCGTCTTGTCCGAGATCTTGTGCACAGCGAATTACATGTTTATTTGATACTATAAATGAAAGAAAGGAGAATTATGGCATCAACGATGTTGTATTACTAACCGTCACCCAGACGGGGACTAAATTAGAGGATCGGAGGTAGATTAGAGGATCAGAGGTAGGAGTGGACAGTCAGCCAACATGGCGGCTGAAACAATCTTACATGCCGACAGTATACTGACATCTTGTAAAACCCAAACAGCTTTCGCTCACAGACCTCCATCAGTACAAAGAACAGAACACTCGAAACATCAATTTAGCGTTTTTATCTTTATTTCGATCGGTCCAATAATTTCAATTTCAGTCTTCGACGCTCAAAATTGGCACGAGTCTGGCAACTGCTCTACAGTCTGATAGGCGAATGACAGAGACAGATTGGTACGAGATTAAGAACAAAGAGTAATGAGAGCTAAGTACGAGAGCAGCACTGTCATCCGTCTTGAGATTTTAGGTTAGCACAATAATTTGAGTTATTTTCGCGAATTTGTGGTTTTTGGACTTTTTACGAAATCTAGAATTCGCGAATTATCGATTTCGATAATAGGTATCGCTCATTATAAAAAAAAATCGGGATTCTTAAAATTCGTTAAATTTGTCCTCCTAGCGAAATTCGCGAAAATTATAACCCCGCGAGTATTACCAAATCTACAGTAACTGGTGATGATTTACCTGCGGATGTATCGTGGTCATTATCCTCAGCTAGTGTTAGTACAGGCGCGGATCCAGAGGGAAGGGCGCAAGGGCGCACGCCCAACCCTTTTTGCGCAAAATTATTTAAAAAGTCCCCTAATTGGCTAAAAAAATCTAGCCCCCGAACCTCCTGCGCCCCCTCCTTTTTCAATAGCTGGATCCGCCACTGTAGTATGTGTAGGGTGGACATTTACCTATAAGGCACAGTCATTATCCTGAACTAGCGTTAGTATGTGTAGGGTAGATATTTACTAATATTGCACAGTCATTATACTCAGCTATTTTTAGTACGTGTAGGGTAGATATTTACCTATGTGACACAGTCATTATCCTCAGCAAGTGTTAGTATGTGTCGGGTAGACATTTACCTATGAGGCACAGTCATTATCCTCAGCTAGTGTTAGTATGTGTAGGGTAGACATTTACCTATATGGCACAGTCATTATCCTCAGCTGGTGATAGTGGGTGTAGGGTAGACATTTAACTATGAGGCACAGTCATTATCCTCAGCTAGTGATAGTGGGTGTAGAGTAGACATTTACCTATATGGCACAGTCATTATCCTCAGCTAGTGTTAGTATGTGTAGGGTAGACATTTACCTATATGGCACAGTCATTATCCTCAGCTAGTGATAGTGGGTGTAGGGTAGACATTTAACTATGAGGCACAGTCATTATCCTTAGCTAGTGTTAGTAGGTGTAGGGTAGACATTTACCTATGAGGCACAGTCATTATCCTCAGCTAGTGATAGTGGGTGTAGGGTAGACATTTAACTATGAGGCACAGTCATTATCCTTAGCTAGTGTTAGTAGGTGTAGGGTAGACATTTACCTATGAGGCACAGTCATTATCCTCAGCTGGTGATAGTGGGTGTAGGGTAGACATTTAACTATGAGGCACAGTCATTATCCTCAGCTAGTGATAGTGGGTGTAGAGTAGACATTTACCTATATGGCACAGTCATTATCCTCAGCAAGTGTTAGTAGGTGTAGGGTAGACATTTACCTATATGGCACAGTCATTATCCTCAGCTAGTGATAGTGGGTGTAGAGTAGACATTTACCTATATGGCACAGTCATTATTCTCAGCAAGTGTTAGTAGGTGTAGGGTAGACATTTACCTATATGGCACAGTCATTATCCTCAGCTAGTGATAGTGGGTGTAGAGTAGACATTTACCTATATGGCACAGTCATTATCCTCAGCAAGTGTTAGTAGGTGTAGGGTAGACATTTACCTATGAGGCACAGTCATTATCCTCAGCTAGTGTTAGTAGGTGCGGGGTAGACATTTACCTATATGACACAGTCATTATCCTCAGCAAGTGTTAGTAGGTGTGTGATAGACATTTGACTATGAGGCGCAGTCATTATCCTCAGCTAGAGGTGTGGGGTAGATATTTACCTATATGACACAGTCATTATTCTCAGCTAGTGTTAGTAGGTGTAGGGTGGATATTTACCTATATGGCACAGTCATTATCCTCAGCAAGTGTTAGTAGATGTGGGATAGACATTTGACTATGAGGCACAGTCATTATCCTTAGCTAGTGTTAGTAGATGTGGGATAGACATTTGACTATGAGGCACAGTCATTATCCTCAGCAAGTGTTAGTAGATGTGGGATAGACATTTGACTATGAGGCACAGTCATTATCCTCAGCTAGTGTTAGTAGGTGTAGGGTAGACATTTACCTATATGACACAGTCATTATCCTCAGCTAGTGTTAGTAGGTGTGGGGTAGACATTTACCTATATGGCACAGTCATTATCCTCAGCTATTGTTTATAGTATGTGTAGGGTAGATATTTAACTAAGAGGCACAGTCATTATCCTCAACTAGTTTTAGTAGTTGTAGGGTATTCACCTATAAATAACATTTTCAGTGCGGGTACCGACTTTATATGTCAGGATCTGACGTCAATAGACGTCAGATCCTGACGTCTAAAGTCGATCCTCGCACTGGAAGAAATTTATAATGACCATTGACCCATAACATAGGTATTGAAATGATGCGGAAAGGGCTAACTAAGACATTTGTGATGATTTAAAATTGAAAAAAAACATTTGATCTCCATGGCTTATACTATAACATTGCAGCGTTGTAAGGGCTATTATTACAGCCATTATACACAGCCAGATAAATTAAACTAATGTTGATTTATTGTTAGCTCAACGGTTGCGAAAATCACCCAACATTCGTGTTTACTGGGAGTGTTTGTAGGAGTGAGGCAGACATTTACCTGTAAGGTATCGTGGCGTCACAATTGTAGTTAGGAGGAGTAGGACAGACATCAACAGGCTCATCATCATTATTATTATTATCATCATTATTATGATGATCATCATTATCATCATGACTATTATGACCATGATGACCATGATGAGAGCCCGCCCTCCTCTTCTTCCTCTTCTCCGACAACAGAGACCGTCTACGTCTTCTTAAAAAATCCTCCATGTCAGCCTTACTCAAGGCAAACCTGAAACATGATTGAGGCAGCACTACACACTTCATGCCTTAGAACAGCTTATAACACTGCACATAATATGAACAGCCGCAATGACAAGCAGCAGATGCTATGAGGTGTGTGACGTCATGAGGATATAATACAAACAATAATTATATTTTACGCAATATAATTATGACATAGTAATTTGGTAATTAACGTACATGTGACGCAGTAACATTAAGCGGCATAATTAATATGCTATAATACCATAGCTAATAATATGCTATAATAGGCCTACTATAGCTAATCGCGATTATAAGCGTTTTTAATATTTTTGACAAATAGCACAAGTTAGTGAGGCACAACTTCAAGTGGGTAGAAGTATAAATTAGATATCTTTATTGGCGGGTAAAGGGTTAAGAAAAGTATAAATTAAATACCGTCATGCACAAGCATCGTGAAATGTCACATTAAATAAACGATTGAGTGTATTATATGTAAGTAGGATGACACTATAATTGAAGGGCTCAGTGAAAAAACGAGTTTAAGTAATACACGAAGTAATGTGACTTAGACTCGTTCTCCCACTGACCCCTTCAATTATTAAAGCGACACAATCAGGCTGAAATCATTAAAAAAATCTGTATTTTTAAAATAATATGCCTATAATGATGTGAGCATTTCTATACACTAGAATTACAGATGTCTTTAAAATTTTGGGCTGCTGTGGCATCGTAGCAAGTGTGCCAAAAGCTTATCAGTTATTACTGTATTTCTATTTTGGACATGCATGTCTGAAGTTAAATTTCGTCCTGACTTCTCGCTTAACTGGTATATGCGCAACACAGAATTATAAAAAAAATACGCAATTATTGTCTACATGGACATGTTAAGATCTTTTGGCCATATTAAAGAAGCCAAAATAAAAATACTGATTTTTTATGATTTTAGCCTGATTGGGTCGCTTTAAGTTACAAGTGATATCATCAGTGAAATCAGATTTCATAATACGAGGTCAATCTTTTTTCAACTTCAGTGCCCGGTAGCATGTCTCCCCATAATTAATGTTATTTAGAGTATCACGATAATTAAAGGTTTAGTCAACTGTCAAAATTCGGAGCACATCGGTCCCCCAGAATGCAATAGTGGCTGTGGGTAGACATAGGCCCTATTCCATAATAATACTAATTATGTCTTTCATACCTGAAGCCGCATTAAGAGCAAGTTCTCAAATCACCGCAAGTTCATGTATACTTTAGCGACATCTTTGAGTTAATAATTCCATCAATGCTCAAAGCCCTTAGCCCTGGCTCTTAGCTGGTCGTTGATTTGCAAACAAACTGACTGTATTACTGAGGGGATTTCGAAACAGGCTGAACCACACTTGCATTGACACCCAGCAAACACAAAACATTTGTATGAATTTATACAATGTTGGGCCAACGTGGAAGACGTTGCGCCGACGTTGTATAAATGTTGTACAAATGTTTTGTATCTGCTGGGCAGGAGGACTTGCCTACAAACATTGTACATTTTTCTAATGTTGGTTCAATGTTGGGCCAGCGTCGCAGATGTTGGCCCAACATTAAAACATTGTTGGTTGAGTGTCTCGTTGGAGTAGTCTTATAATCAGGTTATAGCTACTCAGCTGAATGCATCAACCAGTGTTCTGTGTGAATGCCTATACATGTGACCTACACATGCCCATTCTGGAGATGACTGTCGGTTTAATGTAAACTAATAAACTGTCTGCGTACCTGTCTCATGTTCACACCGCTGCCAGGCACGTCAGAAAAACGTAATTTATGTCAAATTAGCTATTAATTCAGGGCCGTAGGCTGGTGTCGTCCTGAGGGAGGGGGGGGGGCGTATTTGTTTGATGTAGACCTATTGGCGAGCGCAGCTATAGCCATAAAATCAGGTGGGGGTTCGGGTAGCACTGTAAGCCCCCTATTTTTTTGTTTTTTTTGTGACTTCTGAGATCACCTGACTGACATGAATTCTGGAGACATAGGCCTAATAGGGTTCTTCATCCACATGATAACAAAGGGCTATTCAAACAAAATCATTAGGGGCTATAATGCTATATATCTATTTTTTTTTAAATATAATATCAATCATTGGAAGGATATATTTCATTTATATTTTAATCGCAGGCTAAACTTGATAAACAAATTAAATACCCATTACTACATAATCAGGAAATCCGAAGGTTTGATTATCGTAATCGTCCTAAAGCACATTTAGTCCTATTATGTGAGGTAGGCCTAATTTTTAGCAATATGCTCTCGTTCCAATATTTCAAAATGATAAAAAATGATATGGCCAGAAGACAAATAGACAAATTTATTTGCCGAAAAAACTACATACATGTGTAGGCTTACAGTATAAGCGTACGGTGTCAATAAGCCT
>CAXHKU010000915.1:0-61511 GCA_964017125.1 Flabesymbios commensalis | reverse complement strand
GTGTAGAGTAAATCACCTGTTCATGTGAGATTTAGAAGCGGATACATGGACTTTAGGCTATATTAAACTCCATATCCATAACATTCCTTTCAAAAACATCACTTTTATATTAGAAATTCTCGAGTTTTAACATAGCGTGCAGGAACTAAAATGTAATATTTAAGGTGGGGGCATTTCTGGTGCCTACAATCACAGAATCCCTCATATTAATTCATTTATACCCTTGGTATATTGAAATGGCTTCATCCAGTAGCAGCATAATATATATAATGTGATTATATTGCTATATAAATATTACAGTGTAGTTTCGGTAGTGTGTGAATGTTAGTGAACTATAATTACTGTTATGTTTTTTGTCAGACATTTGGGAGTAAACATTCTGCACAACTTGGTGTTCAAGTCCAAAAAGGTACGTGATAGGTCAGAAATAAATTGAAAATAATAAGCTAATCATTATACTATTATACGGGATGGTAATTAAGCTTGCCAGTCAGTTAAACGATAATAATCAAATTAATTAGCTTGAATTTTTTCACACACTACAATACGTATAAAAAAGTAGAATAAGTAGAATATGCATCATGGTGAATGACATAATAATAATAGATATAAAATAATGAGAAGAGCAAAATACACCGATGGACGTGTAATGATCGAATGTATAAATGACATTGCAGATACAATGTACATTTCAGTTTTATTATTGAAATAACAATATAGAAAAATAGTGTATTATGTTACGTTACAGCCGTATTAGCTGAGTCGATATGTCAAAAAGATGTGCACTTCCGGATGAAAGCATAAAAATTTGCATATAGGGGGTCTGGAGCATGCTGAATCTGATTAGGACCGGATCCACGCTGTCAAAATAAGGGAACATTGTCAAAATCGAAAAATTCAAAATGGCCGCCATCGAAATGAATAATTTTATACATGGTTACGATTTTGTGCTTTTTTGACTTGGAAACATCATCATTTTGGAATATATTGGATGTGAGATGCCATAAGATCAGCTAAACATTGTAAATTATATCCAGAATGACAAATACGATTATTTATATAACCGTAATGAAAAAAAGTGTGTTTCTTGAAAACCGCTATTTAAAAAAATTAGTTCACATTACCCCGTTTTTTTTTCATTTCAGAAGAAAACTTTTTTACAGCCATTGTGTCCTGGTATCAAGATTAGTATTTAAGTTGAACGATTTTCATACATTTTTTATTCATTATCAAGCAAACTGAAAACATGTTTTCTTTTTTCAGAAATCAAGGTCGATGGTTGAATGTCGTTTTAGAAATAGTCAGAAGATTCTGAACCTCAACAGAGCTGAATATGTGCTACAGAGCCAGGAATTAAAGAACAATGGCATCCAAGAGAATAAAACTAGATAGTATTCCTACCCAAGATGTGATATGCACCCAGACAAATTGGAAATTGTGCGTATTATGTCAGGAAAATTCAACCGAGCCCCTAAGAGACCCTTCTCAAGGCAAAAATGTTGATCAAAGCCAATGCTATGAAACATTGGCTGATCACATCCAGGAGCTTCACCAGCTTGATTACATGCCAATGACAATAGATTTGTCACGTCTAGGTCTATCTAGTGGTCAAAGCATTGCTGAAGCATTCACCCAGCACAATGCAAAATGGCACAAAACATGCTACATGAGATTTAGCGAAGATAAAGTTGAGCGTGCACGGAAAAAAGTTTCAAAACTTGACAATGCCAAGCTAAATACTTCTCCACTCAAAGGTAGATTGCGCTGTTCATTCCCTATAGCTTCTTCCCAAACTAATGAAAAGTACTGTTTCTTTTGTGATGAAAAAGTCGAAGAAGCTTATCATCTCGCAGCTACAAAACAAATAGATGCGAGTGTTCGTAAGATGGCAACAGAACTTCGCGATACCCGTATTTTAGCTAAGCTATCATCTGGAGACATGATTGCAATTGAAGCAGCATATCATAAACAGTGTCTGACACATTTTAGGAATAGATATCGAACACTTATCCGGAAAACGGAATCGAAACAAACTTCAGACTTAGCCCCTGATGCCATAGCATTGGCAGAACTAATTTCTTTCATTGAAGAAACACGTCAATCAGAAAATCAATCTGAACACATATTTAAGCTCTCGAACCTAGTGCAACTATATAGATTAAGACTTGAACAGCTTGGTGGCAATATATCAGAGCGGACACACTCAACACGTTTGAAGGAGAAGCTTCTCACACAAATACCAGACTTGGAAGCACATAAAGGCAAGTATGAGATCATGCTGGCCTTTAAAGATGACGTTGGTGAAACATTGTTGGACGTCAAAGCTCGAGATGAAGAGAGTGATGCTGTTGTTCTTATGAGAGCAGCCAACATAGTCAGGGAGGCGATCTTTCAAAAACAATACAAGTTTACAGGATCCTTGGCAGATGAACATTATGATGATAAGCCAGCTTCTCTTACTGCGTTAGCTCAGATGATCCTTGGTGGCACAAACATCCAAACCCAGACGGAAAATAACCATGTTGTCAAAACAGCTGCTTTATCAATATCTGACCTTTTAACATTTAATGTTGTAAAGTGTAGCAGAAGAGAATCTAATTCCACACATACAAGACACAGCATAGAAAGAGAAACTAGACTCCCTCTACATATTGGGCTACTTCTTGACAACAAAACTAGAAAACGTGATTTAATAGATATCTTTTTCGATAAAGGACTCTCTGTATCATATGACCGAATATTACAACTTGAAACAGATGTAGCAAACAGCGCAATAACATCATTTGAACAGTCTGGGGTAGTGTGTCCAACGGTTCTTAGGAAAGACCTCTTCACAACCGGTAACTTGGACAACATAGATCATAACCCATCCTCAACATCATCAAAAACGTCATTTCATGGAACAGCTATTTCATTGACGCAACACGTCACCAATGAATTTTCAGGTGGAGAACTACATAATGCACCTATCATTGACAACAATTCTGTACGTTCCATAACAATAAAGCCAATCTTAGAATCTTACAGTACTGTACCGCCCGCCACATTTCCTAATGATATTCCAATGCCAAACACAACAGAGGGACGTGCCATACCAGACGAATCTATAAGAGACTATGACGACCAACAGCAATCATGGGCAAAGGTAGTTAATGAGTTGTTGAAGAAACCTGAATTGGGAGCACATGATAACATTTCTTGGTCAGCGCATTTTGCAACATTACAAGATTCCTGCCAAAGGCCACCAGCAATATCTGGACTCATGCCATTGTTTCGTGATAATGCACATTCACTAGCAATGGTGAAGCATGGCATGGATGTCATAGCTAAAGCTACAGAACATGTCAATCATGGACAGGTTCCAGTATTGACTGTCGATCAACCTCTCTTTGCCATTGCAAAGAAGATACAGTGGTCCTGGCCAGATGTCTATGGTGAAAGCAAATATGTTGTGATGATGGGCGGACTCCATATCGAAATGGCCCTGCTAAACGTTTTAGGACACTGGTTAGATGGTAGTGGTTGGCTGAGTCTACTAACGACTGCAAACGTTACCACTGATGGTAGAGCTGATGCTCTTAAGAAAGGTTCATTCACAGCACGTTCTCAGTGGGCACACCAAGTAACAACGGCGACATTGTATTGTTTGCGTGACCAAGCCTACAATTTATACAAAACTGAAGCAGAGGGAGAAGGAAACCCTGTATTTTCATTCGAAGACTGGTGTACACACATGGAAAAACAACATCCACATTTCCGTTACTGGAACAAAACTTTACACCTTGAGAATCTTTTTCTCCAATTTATGCAATCACAGCGTGAGGGGAACTTTAAGTTATACATTGACACACTGGGGCAAATTGTGCCGTGGATGTTTTCTTTGGATCATTTTCACTATGCAAGGTGGTTGTCTGTTCATATAAGGGATTTAGTGCAGCTTGAAAATGAATGTCCAGTAGTAAAAGACGAGTTTGAAAAGGGACACTTTGTAACACAAAAGACATGTCGTCGCTTCTCCATGATGGCACATGATCATGTACATGAACAGTTCAATGCTGTGTTAAAGGGGGACGGTGGCATAATTGGCATTACTGAAAATGATTCAGCTCTCAGAAGGTGGATGATTGCAGGACCAGAGTTGGCTAGAATTTTACATGATATTGAAAACTGCACATCTCCTACCATCATATGTAGTGATAGACATCATGAACAAATTTTATCTACACAAAAGAGGTTTGCAACAAATGTTCGAAGTGTGATAGAAGTTTTTAATGAGTTTGGTAATCCATTCACAGAAACAAGTGACAATCTTTTTTGCACTAGACACAAAGGTAATAATGTCCGAGAACGTTATAGACAATATTACAACAGCAGAGGCAATGGGGAGGGAACAATATGAGTCTTTTGTTGAATCACACCTTCTTACGATGGATAAACCATTCAATGATAATATTAAGAAAAACAATCTTCAGTTCTTTAAATCCGGTGAAAGGAAAAACTCTTCGGCAGCAAAGTAAAAAAACGAAGTAAAAAACATGAAGAGTGACCTGCAGCTTTTTTCAAGAATGTATATCTCTTGTCAAGCACGGAATGGTGATATGAATACGTTCTTCGAACATGAAAACCATTCTTGGCCACCATCTTTAGCCGAAAACAATTTAATGCGTTTTGGTGAGAAATCAGACTTGTTGAAATGTTTGGAAACTCTAGCCCCTCGTCCAGAGGCAACACCTACAGTGGATGTAAAAATATATGATGGGGCTGCTCTTGTTCATGTCTTGGATCCAAAGAATGCGACAACAAATATCAAAACATTCAAAGACTATGCTAATTACGTGTTTGTCCCATATCTAAAGAAACAGCTTGACTATGTGAAAAGGGTGGATATTGTGTGGGATACCTATATGAGTGACAGCCTTAAAGCACATGCCAGAGAGGACAGAGGTACTGGTGAATCTCTTCGTGTATCCGAGAAAACAAGACTGCCACATAATTGGAAAAGTTTTTTAAGAGTGGACAGAAACAAAACAGAATTATTCAAGTTTTTGGCATCCGCGATTGAATCTGAAGAAACAGCAGCTGGACAGATCTTAATTACAACCAAAGGCCAAGATGTAGCCTCATCAGCCTTACTGGATACATCTGCTTTAGAGCCATGCTCTCACGAAGAGGCGGATTATAGAATGATGTTGCATTGCTTCCACGCCTATAAACTTGGAATGAAAAAAATAATGATACATGCTACTGACACAGATGTTTTGGTGCTCGCCATTGTGACTGCACTAAAAATGGACGATTGTGAAATTTGGTTAGCTTTCGGACATGGTCTTCATTTCCGGTATATTGCGGCTCATACTATTGCCATCGAGATGGGTGTTAACTACTGCAGAGGTTTGTTATTCATGCACGCACTTACAGGATGTGATACGGTATCTTCATTCTGTTCGGTTGGCAAGAAAACAGCATGGGAGGTGTGGAAGTCATTTTCTGAAGCAAACGAGGTATTTGAAAGATTATCACATGTGCCAACAGAGGTGACAGATGCAGACATGAAAGTACTGGAAAGATATGTGGTTCTGCTTTACTCACGTACATCACAGCTAACTGAAGTGAACGAAGCAAGAAAACAACTGTTTTCCTATGGCAACAGAAAATTAGAAAATATACCCCCATCACATGCAGCATTATGTCAACATGTAAACCGAGCAGCCTACCAAGCAGGCCACATATGGGGACAAGCTTTGAAAAGCAATCCTTCTCTTCCAAGTCCTTCGGAATGGGGATGGAAATTAGATAATGAGGGCAAATGGGTGCCTTTATGGAGTTCTCTCCCTGAAGCCTCACAAGGATGCAGAGAACTGATCAAGTGTGCCTGCAAAAAACGTTGCACTGGAAGATGTCATTGTTCTAAAGCGAATCTCCCGTGCACACAGCTCTGCTTCTGTGGTGGACAATGTTCTTTAGTAGTAGACAGACATGTAGAGTGAATTATATGTAGCCGTGGTTATTTCACCTTAGGCTAGTTTCATTAGTATAGTGGGGTGAGACCTTGTCATTGTTTCCTTGTTTCCCTGACAGCGCCCGTGCGCTGGGTAAATGTGAACCCCAGTTGTGTAATTTTAATTCACCGCGAGATTGAAGTCACTTGACTCGTCAACGTCGTTGTGAACAGAGCTATACCGCTCTGTTCTACTCCTATTTTCCATTGGACTCTTTGTTGGAAGAGTAGCTGGTATTGTAGGCTTTGAAGATCTGTGATCTAGGTATGTGCTATTAGATTAGCTTAGCATAATGTATTAGATTATTTTCCCGTTTATATAACTTGTGGAAGATATCGACTCGCTGAGCTTTTAATTAATTTAACTTTGCAACTTAGACGTTGGATGGAATTTGATTCAGACCTAATTGATTAAAGTTATTTTAATAAGGTTGCATTATTACTAATAGTATTATTACTCTGACAGTTTATATTTGTTTCTTTAGCCTGGTCATTGGTATTTTGCGTGGCCTGATATCGAGCTGGTGTGTGTGACTCTGGAAGTGACACATTGTGTACCAGGGTACGCTATTGTTTTATTATTATAATGGTGTAAATAGATGATTATAAACAGTAAATGATTAAGTTACGGAACGATGATTGTAACTTGGTTTTATTAATTTAGTCTAGTAACCATTTATGTTATAATGTAATTGTATAACAATTGATGTAATTTCAGTGATGGTAAATTGTACTTTTAATTTAAATACATGTCTGTAAAAGATATATTATTTATTGTGGTCGGGAACATATATTTTACCATGCTTACTATGTCTTATTATTCTACACTTGTTGTAGGTTTTTTTTGTTGCTTCGACTCGCTGTAAATAAACATGAACATCGCCATATGTCTTGTTTTTCTTGGGTGACCCAGGAGGTTTAGCCCCGAACTATCACAATGGCGCCCAATGTGGGGCAAAGGGTCACGAGCTGTGATGACAGATCGTTACAGACTGGAGTTGGTGTCGTACCTGTGAACAGCCTGCCCTGGTGAACTGCTCAACCCGGGAGAGCGGTAGGGACACAACAGTCTGCAAGCCGGTATTGTTCTGCTGTAGCTGGAGACTCGCTGGCGACACGTGGCTAATCACTTCTAGCGAGGTGTTAGTATTGTCATCGGCGAGATGTGTTGATCTTGATTACGCTCCACTGCGTAATCTGTGTGAATTTAAATTTGGGACAATTCTCGCCCTACGACCTCATAAGGTCATGTAGCTATCAGCTGATTGAGGACACCACTCCAACAGACTGTGAGTAAACAAAAAACCCTGATGCATTGTATCCAGCCACTGTATATTTAATAGACTATTGTATAATTTCGGTGTTCGCGTTTGAACAAGCTTTGTTCAAGATACATTTTATTTACCTGTGAACTTTATTGGCGGCAGATGCACGCGCTTCGGTGTTTAATATGGCAGAAGGACAATGAACATTCATTTCATCATGATCATTTATTCAGTTTATTTGGTGGATTGTTTTTTTCTCTTAATCTGTGCTGGTAAAGAGAAAGCACACTGTTAATATAGTTCCGCGAACATTTTATACTGATTTAATTATTTAGCACTGTTTATATAAGTACACTTTCATATTCTATTTTTTTTTTAATATTTGAGCAGCAGAAATCGAGATATCTTTGATTCTGAATTATTCTCGATAACGTGGTGATTGACATGTAGCGACAAATGACTAGTGCTGCTAGTTGTTGCTACAGTTCAATTATGAACGAAACTTAGTTACAATTTTGCAATTGTGACTTGGCAAATAAAATGGGATTTTCGCGACTTTGAAATTGGTTGTGAAATAATTTTATTTGGACTTGTACGGATCGCTCCGAGGTTGCAATACTTTCAATTCTGGTTTAAATATTTGTTTCTGAATTATAATTATTTGTTCGGATAATAGATATTAGTTACACGAATTTTGCCCGATTGATTTGAATTGCTATTGTTTACACTAGACACTCGAGATTTATTTTCAAGCAGCTTTGATATTATTATTTGTTTTGAGAATATTATCGGGTTAGTGTGCACCGTGACAGCTTTATTCGTTGAATACACATTTTAATTGAGAACATTTTTCGATATTTGTTCAATTTTGAATATTTATCATCCTCATAAATATAAAATTGTATTTCGCTTTACATCGCTTTCTTTGATTTATAGAGATTAATACAAGTTTGGTTTAAATATATAAATAAATGTGAGATTTATTATCGCTAATTATTCATTTCACATAACGCGCGACATTGCTTGCACGGTTGATGAGTGACAGATGGCAAGTGTGAACTTTGAGATTTTCTGACATTTTTGACTCTCAGTCGTCGGCGACTAGCGGTAGTTCACCAGTTGTACCGTGGCATTCATTGATTTAGGCAACAACGTTCAATATATTTATTTGTATACTATCGTCCGATCAATTTCCCAATTATTAAAATTTATTTGTTAAATTAGGTCAAACATTTTGGATTATACCAGATAGGAAGTTTTTTCGCAAGTGAATACAATTTATTATTGATTATTTGAAAATTATTTGATTGAATGTCATGATGAGGAGTGTTATTTGAGTTGTAATTACTGTTATATAATACAACCATAGGTCGTTCGTTGTGAATTGATTGCACAACAAGCGGTCATTGTATTAATTACTCATTTGATTAGTTATACGTACAGCATTGAATTGTGTGAGCACTTTGTAAATAATATATATACAATTCGTTGCTATTTTCACCCATGCAATATTGCGGCGGCTCGTATCCATGTGAATGATTGATAGCTGTCATAAATACACTGCAGGACTTTTCACGGAATGAAGGTGTGAAGCTATATCATGTGTTAAATAGGCAAACCCAATTTATTTGTGATTTTTGGCCGTGCCTATTCCTGTTGACATTTTACACTTCACTTGTGAGGTTCATAATTATGTATTCATCAGTATTTGCATGTTTAATGTGTTGAAATTGCCGTCAGATGGCGCGGTGGTTCAAGTGATTCACTGTGAATTCAGTTTCACACTTGTATATTTTTTCAGTTAAATTTATTATCATTTGATTTGCTCATTTTCATAAAATATTACTCCTAATATTTTCGGTTAGCTCATATATTGGTTATCGAACTTGATAACAATTGTGATCTAAGCTGAAAGTAGTTTATTATTAAAGGTATAACGATTTTGTTTCAAATTGAAATCTATTAGGCATACACAACAGTGGATCACTGACTGCATTCTCAATAGACCAACGCAAAATATGTTTATTTTGTAGGGCGTCGCGGTATCTTCCACAAGTTGTCTATTTGATTCATCTCATGATTATCTCTATCTAACTCATTAGGCTACGTAGATCACAGATCTTGAGGCGTGGAAGTACATCCTGCCAATATTTTGGTTTAGATATACCAGTGTCCCATTATTTATATTTCATTTCCATGTAACTGTACTGATACAGTGTACAGTTGTATGTAGATCTATTCATTCATTTTGTTGCGCCACATACCTTTATAATATTATACTCATTGCTATATATATGTACGTAGTTAGTGTTGTTCTCAACTATAACTACACCGTATATTTTGAATTTTACATTGGTGATAATCAAGTGTAAATATATTATACTTGGTATTGATCTAGTGTTACGTATTGGTTACAGTTATTATTTTTTTTTTTGATTCCTTGGATCTTTATTATACTTGAATAATCGGACCATTTTTCTAACGCTAAACATACAGGCCAAATATGTTTTTTTTATAACTTGTCCTTTGTGCTATGATTGATATGTATTTCGTTTAGTGTAAATACTCATTTATTATATTGGATTAGCTAGCTAGGATTTCAATAATCCTATACTGACCGACGGGGCTGTGAACATTAGGTGCTGAGTATATTTTGTTAGTCAGAACTATACCTAGGTGGGGTTTTTTTGTAAGTATTTGATTTGCCCTGATTATATCAGCTTACTTAACCTAGGAGAGCTTGGACTTGGAGAGTTTAGGATTTGGGGAAGCCCAGAAGATTAGCGAACGTTATAGATTTAGTTATTTATTGATTAGCTATTACTTAGTGTACGCAGACATTCATCTGGCATAATGTCGTTCAGCGAGGAAGAAGTTAAGAGCATGACCTCTCTGTTTGAGCAGATGGGTGCTAAACCCAAGGCTTCAACTTCAGATGAAATGAACCAGTGGATGCTACAACATCTGAAAGCAGCCGGGGTTATATCTCCAGAGAAAAGTGAAGTGGGCAGTCAATCCGACACTATGGGAGCCTCGGGTACATGCAAGCCAACGCCCGCGGATGATGGGGATTCTGGTAGCCCATCTTTTCCTATTCAACCTGAGCCACTGAGACCACAGAAGATGTTAGTAGCCGAGGATCATCTTAAGTTCTCGTTCTTTTCTGGTGACGCAACCAGGAAAGATGAATCCTACTATGATGTGTGGAGGTATGAGGTTGATTGTGTTGTCCTGGACAAGTCACATCGGGAAGAGAGTTTGAAGAGAGCTATCCGCAGATCTCTACGTGGTACAGCTGCACGTGCATTGATGCGCCTTGGACCCGAAGCATCCTTGAAAAGCATACTACAGAAGTTGGACAGAATGTTTGGTCAGGCTGCCAGGAAACAGCAAGTTCTCAAGGAATTCTACAATGCAGAGCAGGAACAGAACGAGAGCGTCACTGCTTGGGGATGCCGGCTAGAAGACATCATGCTAAGAGCACAGCAGCTTGGAAACGTTGATGAGACAGAGGCTGAAGAGATGCTACGCGAACGATTCTGGCATGGTTTGCGACCCGATCTCCAGGAAGGAACAGGTCATAAGTTCGACGCCATCTCCGATTTTGATGAGCTCAGAGTTGCCATCCGGACTGTTGAGCAAGATCACCAGCTGAAAAAAACAAGTAGACCTGTAAAGACGACTACTGCTCAGATGTCTGCCGTTGAACCCAACACCGAGATCAAAGAACTGAAGAGTATGGTCAGTCAGCTAGCGTCCACTGTAAAATCTCTACAGAAAGACGTCAACTCCATCGGACAGATGAAAACCAGAGATGAAAGCACCAAGACTTGGACACAGAAGAAGGTCCGCTGCTATGGGTGCCAGGGGCTAGGCCACTATAAGAGAGATTGTCCACGCAGAGATCATTTAAAAGAGTAGGAGTCACTGTTGAGAGGCAAATAGTGAACTCCCAGACTACAACAGACGAATGCCTCAAGAATATCCCACAAGGATTGCTTGGTCCACCTTGTGAAACGGAAGTACTAATTAACAACAAATGCTACAAAACGTTATTAGACTCCGGGTCAACTGTATCTGCAATAAATGAATCTTGTTTTCGGCAGTTAGATCTCCCACTGCATCCCTTGAAGGATCTACTCCACGTAGCCTGTGCCAATGGCGATACGCTACCGTACACGGGATATGTTATATTGGAGATAGGGATTCCACAGAGTCAAGAAACCCTAACAGCGCTATGCCTGGTCGCTCCCGATACGGAGTATAACCAACGTGTCCCTGTTCTGCTGGGAACCAACGTTCTTGGATCCCTGCGACAGAAGTTTGGTACCGATCTTAGAGGCACTGCATGGAAAATGGCACTGGGTATGATACATCAGCAGCAGACGATTTTGGCGAGAAATCATGGGCATATAGGTGTGGTAAAGTGTGCAACATCAGAAACCATTCGAATTCCACGGAACGAGAAAGTGTTACAAGATGTCGGAAGAGACTTTCCTTAGTCAGTTCAATCTTCATAACACTGACCTAACCCCTGACCAATTACAACAGGCACAGCGGCTCCTGATAGAGTACAGGGACGTATTTTCAGAGGGGGAGATGGATCTTGGACACACTGACCTGGTAACCCATCACATCAAATTGAATGATGATAACCCATTCAAAGAACGCCACCGGCGGATTCCTCCAGCCATGTTCAATGAAGTCAGAGACCACCTGAGACAGATGTTGGACAATGGAGTTATCAGACCATCTGAGAGTCCGTGGGCGTCACCAGTTGTCCTTGTGAGAAAGTCAAATGGTAAACTTCGTTTTTGTATAGACTACAGGAAACTGAACAACAACACTGTGAAAGACAGCTATGCACTCCCTAGGATAGAAGAGCTTATCGACCATTTGTCAGGGAATGTCTACTTCTCGACTTTAGACATGAGCAGTGGTTACTATCAGGTGGAGGTAGAGGAGCAGGATAAGTGCAAGACCGCATTTACTGCAGGACCACTGGGATTTTTTGAGTTTAGGAAAATGCCTTTCGGTCTGACTAATGCTCCAGCGACCTTTCAGCGCCTTATGGAACGCTGCCTAGGAGATATATACATGAAAGAGTGCTTTGTGTTTTTGGATGATATCCTTGTTCCATCCAAAACTTTTGACGGACAGTTACTTGCTTTAGAACACACTTTTCTTATGCTACGTCGTCATGGTCTAAAGTTGAACCCTCCTAAGTGTCATCTCTTCAGGGCAAAGGTAGGGTACTGTGGACATGTGGTATCTAAAGACGGCGTTGAGACTGATCCTAAGAAAGTGGAAAAGATTAAGAACTGGCCAGTCCCTACAGCTATACATGAAGTTAGAACCTTTCTTGGATTCGCTGGCTACTACCGTAGGTTCGTCAAAGATTTCTCTAAGATTGCTAAGCCTCTTTTTGATCTCCTAGTGGGATGTACTGGTAAAGGATCCAGAGCACGATCTCCGAACTGGACCTGGGGTGATCCTCAACAGCAGGCATTTGACACCCTGAAACGACATCTGACGTCCCCACCAATTCTTGCTTATCCAGACTACAATCAGCCGTTTGTTCTGCATACCGATGCCAGTAGTGATGGTCTGGGAGCAGTCTTGTGTCAAGAGCAAGATGGAGTCAACAGAGTGATAGCCTATGGCAGTAAAGGATTGAATCCAGCTGAAAAGAACTACGCAGCACACAAGCAGGAATATCTAGCATTAAAATGGGCTGTCACAGAGAAGTTTTCAGATTACCTCTATGGACACAAGTTTACCGTTCTAACTGATAACAACCCTTTAACTTATGTACTTACCACGGCGAAGCTGGATGCTGCTGGCCATCGTTGGTTGTCTGCTCTGGCAGCCTACGACTTCAACATTGAGTACAGGCCAGGGGTCAACAATGGTGATGCTGATGGTTTGTCTCGTATGCCAACTACAGTTAGAGAGATAGGCCATGACATTCTCACTGCTATCAAAGATGCTGCTACATCAGTACCTTGGGCTGAAGCCTGTTGTCTGTCTTCTCACGTATTAGATGACATCATCCGTGAGGCAGAAGAAGATTTTGGTCACAAGGACTGGAGGCGTATACAACGGCAAGATCCAGTTATCGGACCGATAATGCGTTGCATCTCATATGGAAAAAGACCTGACCCAAGTAAGCTAGCATCGGATCCTGAGACCAAGCAGTACCTCAGAATATTTAATCAGCTTCACATTCGACGTGGTGTACTATACCGTATTACAGAGAAAGATGGTGAAGAAGTCAGTCAGTTGGTATTGCCTAATGCTTTTCGGAAACAAGCACTGAAAGGTCTACATGATGACATGGGTCACTTAGGTCGCGACCGGACCTTAGATTTGACCAGAGATAGGTTCTTCTGGCCGTACATGTCATCAGATGTAGAAAAGTGGATCAAGAGGTGTAATAGGTGCATTTTGAGGAAATCGCCTGTCAATATTCGTGCTCCGTTGGTGTCTATCAAAACGAGTCAGCCGATGGAACTGGTCTGCATGGACTACCTGACGCTGGAGAGTTCCAAAGGAGGATATGAGAATATTCTGGTGATTGTAGACCACTTTACTAAGTACGCACAGGCAATACCTACCAAGAACCAGACTGCACATACTACAGCGAATGCCTTATTCCATTCGTACCTGGTCCATTATGGTTTTCCTAAGAGGTTGCACAGTGATTGCGGAAAATCGTTTGTAGGTCATGTTATCGAAGAGCTTTGTAAGATCACGGGCATAGAGCGATCTACAACCACCCCTTACCATCCGATGGGGAACGGCATCACAGAACGCTTCAATCAAACCATTCTGAATCTGTTGGGAACTTTGGAGCCGAAAAAGAAGAAAGATTGGAAATCCCATGTTGGAGCATTAGTACATGCGTACAATGCTACCCGCCACGATTCAACACAACACTCTCCATTCTACTTGCTCTTTGGGAGAGAACCAAGACTTCCAATAGACGTGGCTTTAGATCTGCCTGAAACACCTGGTCAGAAAACGTATGTTAAGTACGTCCGTGATCTGAGGGAGCGTCTGCGTAACTCGTACCAGCATGTGGTCGAGGAGAATTCGCGGGCATCATCAGATCAGAAGAAGTACTTTGACAGAAAAGCCAGAGCAAGTGTGTTGAGTCCTGGTGACAGAGTTCTGATCAAGATCTTGGCACATGAAGGAAAACACAAGATAGCCGATTGCTGGAGTAGTGATATCTACGTAGTAGAGAATCAACCCAATATAGATATTCCAGTATATGAACTAAAACCTGAGAAAGGAGGACTAAAGAAAATTTTACACAGAAATCATCTGTTGCCTATAGGCTGTTTACCTATCACCACTCCGTGTATGCCTGATGATTCTCTGAAGAATAGTGTGCCCAGTAAGGTAACTGTGAAGGAACACGTTAGTGAGGAGACAGTTGACCTTGTAGAGGATGATGCTTCAGAGGATATGGACACTGTCGGACGTGTCCTGATCGTTGAGCAGCCACTACGAGAGGAAAGAATCGAAGAGGATGCTACGTCTGATACTGACGATGATCTTCGTGAAGAAGCGCAGCAGGCTGACCGACAGGAGCCGGCGCTTGAAGTAGGCCCGCCAGGTGTAGCTATTGACCCCGTAGGTGAAGCTGTTGAAATGCGTAGAGAGGACAGGATCGTCCAGGACGAAGTCGCTGTAGGAGCGCCGCACATTCCTGATCCTGCTCCAGCTTTGAGACGGTCTGAGAGAGTAACACGGAAAACTAGATGGCAGACCACTGGAGAGTTCATCATGAACGCTATACATGGAAGCCGCTGGGATAATCAGCCATTTGCTCTATCAGAGAGGGTTGCTCTAGCGTCTTTCTTAATCCAACAGCTAGGCTTGGGGCATACGCCAGATGAATGTTTCGTGTAGGAACCGTTAGGAACTTAATTTGATCTTTATATATATATATTTTGTTTGTTTTATCAATGTATTTGGGTTGGGATCGTAATGATGGGGACATCATTTTTTATAGGAGGGGAGTATGTAGCCGTGGTTATTTCACCTTAGGCTAGTTTCATTAGTATAGTGGGGTGAGACCTTGTCATTGTTTCCTTGTTTCCCTGACAGCGCCCGTGCGCTGGGTAAATGTGAACCCCAGTTGTGTAATTTTAATTCACCGCGAGATTGAAGTCACTTGACTCGTCAACGTCGTTGTGAACAGAGCTATACCGCTCTGTTCTACTCCTATTTTCCATTGGACTCTTTGTTGGAAGAGTAGCTGGTATTGTAGGCTTTGAAGATCTGTGATCTAGGTATGTGCTATTAGATTAGCTTAGCATAATGTATTAGATTATTTTCCCGTTTATATAACTTGTGGAAGATATCGACTCGCTGAGCTTTTAATTAATTTAACTTTGCAACTTAGACGTTGGATGGAATTTGATTCAGACCTAATTGATTAAAGTTATTTTAATAAGGTTGCATTATTACTAATAGTATTATTACTCTGACAGTTTATATTTGTTTCTTTAGCCTGGTCATTGGTATTTTGCGTGGCCTGATATCGAGCTGGTGTGTGTGACTCTGGAAGTGACACATTGTGTACCAGGGTACGCTATTGTTTTATTATTATAATGGTGTAAATAGATGATTATAAACAGTAAATGATTAAGTTACGGAACGATGATTGTAACTTGGTTTTATTAATTTAGTCTAGTAACCATTTATGTTATAATGTAATTGTATAACAATTGATGTAATTTCAGTGATGGTAAATTGTACTTTTAATTTAAATACATGTCTGTAAAAGATATATTATTTATTGTGGTCGGGAACATATATTTTACCATGCTTACTATGTCTTATTATTCTACACTTGTTGTAGGTTTTTTTTGTTGCTTCGACTCGCTGTAAATAAACATGAACATCGCCATATGTCTTGTTTTTCTTGGGTGACCCAGGAGGTTTAGCCCCGAACTATCATGGTAGTAACCATGCTGACTTTAAATTAACCTTACGCTTGAGTTATACAGCCTGGGTAGAAATGCTTTAATACTGTTAGTTTGAGCAGTAGAATCACATATGCCCACACATATCAATGGATCAGTTTAAATATGTGGTGACAGAGTGAAAAAAACTTTGATGTATGTAGAACTTAGCCATACTAATGTCAACCCAATATATTGTAACCATGCTGACTTTTAATTAATCTTACGCTTGACTTATACAGCCTGGCTAGACATGCTTTAATGCATAGACTGTTAGTTTTAACAGTAGAATCACATGTGCCTACACATATCAATGGATCAGTTATGTGGTGACAGAGTGATAAAAGTTTTGATGTATAACTTAGCCATACTTATCATGCTTATGTTAACCCGATATACTGTAACCATGCTGACTTTTAACTAACCTTGCGCTTGAGCTGTACAGCCTGGTTAGACATGTTTGAATAATACATAGACTCTTAGTTTGAAAGCTAGAATCACATGGGCCTACATATATTATTGGATCAGTTATGTGGTGACAAAGTTAAAAAAAACTTTGATGTATAACTTAGCCTTTCTTTGAACCTTATATTGTAACCATGCTGACTTTTAATTAATCTTATGCTTGAGTTGTATAGCCTGGTTCTTAGTTTCAACAGTAGAAACACATATAAATGGATCAGCTAAGTGGTGACAGAGTGAACACAATCTTTGATGTAGAACTTAGCCATACTTATGTTAACCCAATAAATACTTCGTATAATTTCTTTTATGTTCAATTTTTTTTTAAATGGCGGCCATCTTGAATTTTGTGTGTGACATATTATGTCCATAGATCTCCAAAACTTACAATTTGCAACCAAAATTAAACTTTTAGTTAAAAATAACCAACGGTGAAACCAAAAACATAATTGTATTTATTTAGTTGGCGGCCATTTTGTATTTTTTGATTTTGAGACTGATCCCTTATTTTGACAGCGTGGATCCGGTCCTAATCGGATTCAGCATGCTCCAAACCCCTTATATGCAAATTTTCATGCTTTCATCCGGAAGTGCACATGTTGGCCTCCTACTGTTACATATCGACTCAGCTACCGGTATTACGGCAACTTCCGTGTAAATTTGGCGAAGTTTGATTAATTATTGCAGAAGTTATTAATGAGCTTGGTGTGAAATTTGATTGACTATTATTAAAAGTTATTCATTTAGACGTCAATTCAGACGTCACTTCTCAACTGTTTTCCATGTAATTTTGCAGACACCATCGGCTGGTATTACGGCAACTTCCCTGTAAATTTGACGATGTTTGATTAATTACTGCAGAAGTTAATAATGAGGTTGGTTTGAAATTTGATTGAGTATTATTAAAAGTTATTCATTTAGACGTCAATTTAGACGTCAATTCTCAACCGTTTTCGATGTAGTTT
The DNA here is from genome assembly GCA_964017125.1 of Flabesymbios commensalis. Taxonomy (NCBI): domain Eukaryota; kingdom Metazoa; phylum Annelida; class Polychaeta; order Terebellida; family Flabelligeridae; genus Flabesymbios; species Flabesymbios commensalis. The sequence goes on along the minus strand of CAXHKU010000915.1, from coordinate 43,843 downwards.
AGCAGGCGCCATCGGCTGGTATTACGGCAACTTCCGTGTAAATTTGGCGAAGTTTGATTAATTATTGCAGAAGTTATTAATGAGCTTGGTGTAAAATTTGATTGAGTATTATTAAAAGTTATTCATTTAGACGTCAATTTAGACGTCAATTCTAAACCGTTTTCGATGTAGTTTAGCAGGCGCCATCGGCTGGTATTACGGCAACTTCCCTGTAAATTTGGCGAAGTTTGATTAATTACTGCAAAAGTTATTAATGAGATTGGTGTGAAATTTGATTGAGTATTATTAAAAGTTATTCATTTAGACGTCAATTCAGACGTCAATTCTCAACCGTTTTCGATGTAGTTTTGCAGGCACCATCGGCTGGTATTACGGCAACTTCCGTGTAAATTTGGCGAAGTTTGATTAATTATTGCAGAAGTTATTAATGAGCTTGGTGTAAAATTTGATTGACTATTATTAAAAGTTATTCATTTAGACGTCAATTCAGACGTTAATTCTCAACCGTTTTCGATGTAGTTTTGCAGGTACCATCGGCTGGTATTACGGCAACTTCCGTGTAGATTTAGCGAAGTTTGATTAATTATTGCAGAAGTTATTAATGAGCTTGGTGTGAAATTTGATTGACTATTATTAAAAGTTATTCATTTAGATGTCAATTCAGACGTCAATTCTCAAACGTTTTCCATGTAGTTTTGCAGGCAACATTGGCTGTTATTACGGCAGCTTCCCTGTAAATTTGGCGAAGTTTGATTAATTACTGCAAAATTTATTAATGAGATTGGTGTGAAATTTGATTGAGTATTATTAAAAGTTATTCATTTAGACGTCTATTCAGACGTCAATTCTTAACTGTTTTCCATGTAGTTTTGCAGGCACCATCGGCTGGTATTACGGCAACTTCCCTGTAAATTTGGCGAAGTTTGATTAATTACTGCAAAAGTTATTAATGAGATTGGTGTGAAATTTGATTGAGTATTATTAAAAGTTATTCATTTAGACGTCAATTCAGACGTCAATTCTCAACCGTTTTCCATGTAGTTTTGCAGGAAACATCGGCTGTTATTACAGCAACTTCCCTGTAAATTTGGCGAAATTTGATTAATTTAAACTTTGCGAAGTTTGATTTTTAACTGCAACAATTATTAAAGAGATTGTTGTGAAATTTGATTGAGTATTATTAAAAGTTATTCATTTAGACGTCTATTCAGACGTCAATTCTTAACTGTTTTCCATGTAGTTTTGCAGGCACCATCGGCTGGTATTACGGCAACTTCCCTGTAAATTTGGCGAAGTTTGATTAATTACTGCAAAAGTTATTAATGAGATTGGTGTGAAATTTGATTGAGTATTATTAAAAGTTATTCATTTAGACGTCAATTCAGACGTCAATTCTCAACCGTTTTCCATGTAGTTTTGCAGGAAACATCGGCTGTTATTACAGCAACTTCCCTGTAAATTTGGCGAAATTTGATTAATTTAAACTTTGCGAAGTTTGATTTTTTACTGCAAAAATTATTAAAGAGATTGTTGTGAAATTTGATTGAGTATTATTAAAAGTTATTCATTTAAACGTCAATTCAGACGTCACTTCTCAACTGTTTTCCATGTAATTTTGCAGACACCATCGGCTGGTATTACGGCAACTTCCCTGTAAATTTGACGAAGTTTGATTAATTACTGCAGAAGTTAATAATGAGGTTGGTTTGAAATTTGATTGAGTATTATTAAAAGTTATTCATTTAGACGTCAATTCAGACGTCAATTCTCAAGCGTTTTCGATGTAGTTTTTCAGGCACCATCGGCTGGTATTACGGCAACTTCCGTGTAAATTTAGCGATGTCTGATTAATTATTGCAGAAGTTATTAATGAGCTTGGTGTGAAATTTGATTGACTATTATTAAAAGTTATTCATTTAGACGTCAATTCAGACGTCAATTCTCAACCGTTTTCCATGTAATTTTTTAGGCGCCATCAGCTGGTATTACGGCAACTGCCTTGTAAATTTGGCGAAGTGTGATTATTTACTGCAAAAGTTATTAATGAGATTGGTGTATAATTTGATTGAGTATTATTAAAAGTTACTCATTTTGACGTCAATTCAGACGTCAATTCTCAACCGTTTTCCATGTAGTTTTGCAGGCAAGATCACCTTTTATTACGGCAACTTCCCTGTAAATTTGGCGAAGTTTGATTAATTACTGCAAAAGTTATTAATGAGATTGGTGTGAAATTTGATTGAGTATTATTAAAAGTTATTCATTTAGACGTCAATTCAGACGTCAATTCTCAACCGTTTTCGATGTAGTTTTGCAGGCACCATCGGCTGGTATTACGGCAACTTCCGTGTAAATTTGGCGAAGTTTGATTAATTATTGCAGAAGTTATTAATGAGCTTGGTGTAAAATTTGATTGACTATTATTAAAAGTTATTCATTTAGACGTCAATTCAGACGTCAATTCTCAACCGTTTTCCATGTAGTTTTGCAGGCAACATTGGCTTTTATTACGGCAGCTGCCCTGTAAATTTGGCGAAGTTTGATTAATTACTGCAAAAGTTATTAATGAGATTGTTGTGAAATTTGATTGGGTATTATTAAAAGTTATTCATTTAGACGTCAATTCAGACGTCAATTCTCAACCGTTTTCGATGTAGTTTTGCAGGTACCATCGGCTGGTATTACGGCAACTTCCGTGTAGATTTAGCGAAGTTTGATTAATTATTGCAGAAGTTATTAATGAGCTTGGTGTGAAATTTGATTGACTATTATTAAAAGTTATTCATTTAGATGTCAATTCAGACGTCAATTCTCAAACGTTTTCCATGTAGTTTTGCAGGCAACATTGGCTTTTATTACGGCAGCTTCCCTGTAAATTTGGCGAAGTTTGATTAATTACTGCAAAAGTTATTAATGAGATTGGTGTGAAATTTGATTGAGTATTATTAAAAGTTATTCATTTAGACGTCTATTCAGACGTCAATTTTTAACTGTTTTTCATGTAGTTTTGCAGGCACCATCGGCTGGTATTACGGCAACTTCCCTGTAAATTTGGCGAAGTTTGATTAATTACTGCAAAAGTTATTAATGAGATTGGTGTGAAATTTGATTGAGTATTATTAAAAGTTATTCATTTAGACGTCAATTCAGACGTCAATTCTCAACCGTTTTTCATGTAGTTTTGCAGGCAACATCGGCTGTTATTACGGCAACTTCCCTGTAAATTTGGCAAAGTTTGATTAATATAAACTTTGCGAAGTTTGATTTTTTACTGCAAAAATTATTAAAGAGATTGTTGTGAAATTTGATTGAGTATTATTAAAAGTTATTCATTTAAACGTCAATTCAGACGTCACTTCTCAACTGTTTTCCATGTAATTTTGCAGACACCATCGGCTGGTATTACGGCAACTTCCCTGTAAATTTGACGAAGTTTGATTAATTACTGCAGAAGTTAATAATGAGGTTGGTTTGAAATTTGATTGAGTATTATTAAAAGTTATTCATTTAGACGTCAATTCAGACGTCAATTCTCAAGCGTTTTCGATGTAGTTTTTCAGGCACCATCGGCTGGTATTACGGCAACTTCCGTGTAAATTTAGCGATGTCTGATTAATTATTGCAGAAGTTATTAATGAGCTTGGTGTGAAATTTGATTGACTATTATTAAAAGTTATTCATTTAGACGTCAATTCAGACGTCAATTCTCAACCGTTTTCCATGTAATTTTTTAGGCGCCATCAGCTGGTATTACGGCAACTGCCTTGTAAATTTGGCGAAGTGTGATTATTTACTGCAAAAGTTATTAATGAGATTGGTGTAAAATTTGATTGAGTATTATTAAAAGTTACTCATTTTGACGTCAATTCAGACGTCAATTCTCAACCGTTTTCCATGTAGTTTTGCAGGCAAGATCACCTTTTATTACGGCAACTTCCCTGTAAATTTGGCGAAGTTTGATTAATTACTGCAAAAGTTATTAATGAGATTGGTGTGAAATTTGATTGAGTATTATTAAAAGTTATTCATTTAGACGTCAATTCAGACGTCAATTCTCAACCGTTTTCGATGTAGTTTTGCAGGCACCATCGGCTGGTATTACGGCAACTTCCGTGTAAATTTGGCGAAGTTTGATTAATTATTGCAGAAGTTATTAATGAGCTTGGTGTAAAATTTGATTGACTATTATTAAAAGTTATTCATTTAGACGTCAATTCAGACGTCATTTCTCAACCGTTTTCCATGTAGTTTTGCAGGCAACATTGGCTTTTATTACGGCAGCTGCCCTGTAAATTTGGCGAAGTTTGATTAATTACTGCAAAAGTTATTAATGAGATTGTTGTGAAATTTGATTGGGTATTATTAAAAGTTATTCATTTAGACGTCAATTCAGACGTCAATTCTCAACCGTTTTCCATGTAGTTTTGCAGGAAACATCGGCTGTTATTACAGCAACTTCCCTGTAAATTTGGCGAAATTTGATTAATTTAAACTTTGCGAAGTTTGATTTTTAACTGCAAAAATTATTAAAGAGATTGTTGTGAAATTTGATTGAGTATTATTAAAAGTTATTCATTTAAACGTCAATTCAGACGTCACTTCTCAACTGTTTTTTATGTAATTTTGCAGACACCATCGGCTGGTATTACGGCAACTGCCCTGTAAATTTGGCGAAGTGTGATTATTTACTGCAAAAGTTATTAATGAGATTGGTGTAAAATTTGATTGAGTATTATTAAAAGTTACTCATTTTGACGTCAATTCAGACGTCAATTCTCAACCGTTTTCCATGTAGTTTTGCAGGCAAGATCACCTTTTATTACGGCAACTTCCCTGTAAATTTGGCGAAGTTTGATTAATTACTGCAAAAGTTATTAATGAGATTGGTGTGAAATTTGATTGAGTATTATTAAAAGTTATTCATTTAGACGTCAATTCAGACGTCAATTCTCAACCGTTTTCGATGTAGTTTTGCAGGCACCATCGGCTGGTATTACGGCAACTTCCGTGTAAATTTGGCGAAGTTTGATTAATTATTGCAGAAGTTATTAATGAGCTTGGTGTAAAATTTGATTGACTATTATTAAAAGTTATTCATTTAGACGTCAATTCAGACGTCAATTCTCAACCGTTTTCCATGTAGTTTTGCAGGCAACATTGGCTTTTATTACGGCAGCTGCCCTGTAAATTTGGCGAAGTTTGATTAATTACTGCAAAAGTTATTAATGAGATTGTTGTGAAATTTGATTGAGTATTATTAAAAGTTATTCATTTAGACGTCAATTCAGACGTCAATTCTCAACCGGTTTCGATGTAGTTTTGCAGGTACCATCGGCTGGTATTACGGCAACTTCCGTGTAGATTTAGCGAAGTTTGATTAATTATTGCAGAAGTTATTAATGAGCTTGGTGTGAAATTTGATTGACTATTATTAAAAGTTATTCATTTAGATGTCAATTCAGACGTCAATTCTAAACCGTTTTCCATGTAGTTTTGCAGGCAACATTGGCTGTTATTACGGCAACTTCCCTATAAATTTGGCGATGTTTGATTAATTACTGCAAAAGTTATTAATGAGATTGGTGTGAAATTTGATTGAATATTATTAAAAGTTATTCATTTAGACGTTAATTCAGACGTCAATTCTCAACCGTTTTCCATGTAGTTTTGCAGGCAACATCGGCCGGTATTACGGCAACTTCCGTGTAAATTTGGCGAAGTTTGATTAATTATTGCAGAAGTTATTAATGAGCTTGGTGTGAAATTTGATTGACTATTATTAAAAGTTATTCATTTAGACGTCAATTCAGACGTCAATTCTCAACCGTTTTCCATGTAGTTTTGCAGGCAGAATTGGCTGTTATTGCGGCAGCTTCCCTGTAAATTTGGCGATGTTCGATTAATTACTGCAAAAGTTATTAATGAGATTGGTGTGAAATTTGATTGAGTATTATTAAAAGTTATTCATTTAGACGTCAATTCAGACGTCAATTCTCAACCGATTTCCATGTAGTTTTGCAGGCAACATCGGCTGTTACTACGGCAACTTCCCTGTAAATTTGGCGAAGTTTGATTAATTTAAACTTTGCGAAGTTTGATTTTTTACTGCAAAAATTATTAAAGAGATTTTTGTGAAATTTGATTGAGTATTATTAGAAGTTATTCGTTTAAACGTCAATTCAGACGTCAATTCTCAACCGTTTTCAATGTAGTTTTGCAGGCAACATTAGCTGTTATTACGGCAACTTCCCTGTAAATTTGGCGAAGTTTGATTAATTACTGCAAAAGTTATTAATGAGATTGGTGTGAAATTTGATTGAGTATTATTAAAAGTTATTCATTTAGACGTCAATTCAGACGTCAATTCTCAACCGTTTTCGATGTAGTTTTGCAGGCACCATCGGCTGGTATTACGGCAACTTCCGTGTAAATTTGGCGAAGTTTGATTAATTATTGCAGAAGTTATTAATGAGCTTGGTGTAAAATTTGATTGACTATTATTAAAAGTTATTCATTTAGACGTCAATTCAGACGTTAATTCTCAACCGTTTTCGATGTAGTTTTGCAGGTACCATCGGCTGGTATTACGGCAACTTCCGTGTAGATTTAGCGAAGTTTGATTAATTATTGCAGAAGTTATTAATGAGCTTGGTGTGAAATTTGATTGACTATTATTAAAAGTTATTCATTTAGATGTCAATTCAGACGTCAATTCTCAAACGTTTTCCATGTAGTTTTGCAGGCAACATTGGCTGTTATTACGGCAGCTTCCCTGTAAATTTGGCGAAGTTTGATTAATTACTGCAAAAGTTATTAATGAGATTGGTGTGAAATTTGATTGAGTATTATTAAAAGTTATTCATTAAGACGTCTATTCAGACGTCAATTCTTAACTGTTTTCCATGTAGTTTTGCAGGCACCATCGGCTGGTATTACGGCAACTTCCCTGTAAATTTGGCGAAGTTTGATTAATTACTGCAAAAGTTATTAATGAGATTGGTGTGAAATTTGATTGAGTATTATTAAAAGTTATTCATTTAGACGTCAATTCAGACGTCAATTCTCAACCGTTTTCCATGTAGTTTTGCAGGAAACATCGGCTGTTATTACAGCAACTTCCCTGTAAATTTGGCGAAATTTGATTAATTTAAACTTTGCGAAGTTTGATTTTTAACTGCAAAAATTATTAAAGAGATTGTTGTGAAATTTGATTGAGTATTATTAAAAGTTATTCATTTAAACGTCAATTCAGACGTCACTTCTCAACTGTTTTTTATGTAATTTTGCAGACACCATCGGCTGGTATTACGGCAACTGCCCTGTAAATTTGGCGAAGTTTAATTAATTACTGCAAAAGTTATTAATGAGATTGGTGTGAAATTTGATTGAGTATTATTAAAAGTTATTCATTTAGACGTCAATTCAGACGTCAATTCTCAACCGTTTTTCATGTAGTTTTGCAGGCAACATCGGCTGTTATTACGGCAACTTCCCTGTAAATTTGGCAAAGTTTGATTAATATAAACTTTGCGAAGTTTGATTTTTTACTGCAAAAATTATTAAAGAGATTGTTGTGAAATTTGATTGAGTATTATTAAAAGTTATTCATTTAAACGTCAATTCAGACGTCACTTCTCAACTGTTTTCCATGTAATTTTGCAGACACCATCGGCTGGTATTACGGCAACTTCCCTGTAAATTTGACGAAGTTTGATTAATTACTGCAGAAGTTAATAATGAGGTTGGTTTGAAATTTGATTGAGTATTATTAAAAGTTATTCATTTAGACGTCAATTCAGACGTCAATTCTCAAGCGTTTTCGATGTAGTTTTTCAGGCACCATCGGCTGGTATTACGGCAACTTCCGTGTAAATTTAGCGATGTCTGATTAATTATTGCAGAAGTTATTAATGAGCTTGGTGTGAAATTTGATTGACTATTATTAAAAGTTATTCATTTAGACGTCAATTCAGACGTCAATTCTCAACCGTTTTCCATGTAATTTTTTAGGCGCCATCAGCTGGTATTACGGCAACTGCCTTGTAAATTTGGCGAAGTGTGATTATTTACTGCAAAAGTTATTAATGAGATTGGTGTAAAATTTGATTGAGTATTATTAAAAGTTACTCATTTTGACGTCAATTCAGACGTCAATTCTCAACCGTTTTCCATGTAGTTTTGCAGGCAAGATCACCTTTTATTACGGCAACTTCCCTGTAAATTTGGCGAAGTTTGATTAATTACTGCAAAAGTTATTAATGAGATTGGTGTGAAATTTGATTGAGTATTATTAAAAGTTATTCATTTAGACGTCAATTCAGACGTCAATTCTCAACCGTTTTCGATGTAGTTTTGCAGGCACCATCGGCTGGTATTACGGCAACTTCCGTGTAAATTTGGCGAAGTTTGATTAATTATTGCAGAAGTTATTAATGAGCTTGGTGTAAAATTTGATTGACTATTATTAAAAGTTATTCATTTAGACGTCAATTCAGACGTCAATTCTCAACCGTTTTCCATGTAGTTTTGCAGGCAACATTGGCTTTTATTACGGCAGCTGCCCTGTAAATTTGGCGAAGTTTCATTAATTACTGCAAAAGTTATTAATGAGATTGTTGTGAAATTTGATTGGGTATTATTAAAAGTTATTCATTTAGACGTCAATTCAGACGTCAATTCTCAACCGTTTTCGATGTAGTTTTGCAGGTACCATCGGCTGGTATTACGGCAACTTCCGTGTAGATTTAGCGAAGTTTGATTAATTATTGCAGAAGTTATTAATGAGCTTGGTGTGAAATTTGATTGACTATTATTAAAAGTTATTCATTTAGATGTCAATTCAGACGTCAATTCTCAAACGTTTTCCATGTAGTTTTGCAGGCAACATTGGCTTTTATTACGGCAGCTTCCCTGTAAATTTGGCGAAGTTTGATTAATTACTGCAAAAGTTATTAATGAGATTGGTGTGAAATTTGATTGAGTATTATTAAAAGTTATTCATTTAGACGTCTATTCAGACGTCAATTTTTAACTGTTTTTCATGTAGTTTTGCAGGCACCATCGGCTGGTATTACGGCAACTTCCCTGTAAATTTGGCGAAGTTTGATTAATTACTGCAAAAGTTATTAATGAGATTGGTGTGAAATTTGATTGAGTATTATTAAAAGTTATTCATTTAGACGTCAATTCAGACGTCAATTCTCAACCGTTTTCCATGTAGTTTTGCAGGAAACATCGGCTGTTATTACAGCAACTTCCCTGTAAATTTGGCGAAATTTGATTAATTTAAACTTTGCGAAGTTTGATTTTTAACTGCAAAAATTATTAAAGAGATTGTTGTGAAATTTGATTGAGTATTATTAAAAGTTATTCATTTAAACGTCAATTCAGACGTCACTTCTCAACTGTTTTTTTTGTAATTTTGCAGACACCATCGGCTGGTATTACGGCAACTGCCCTGTAAATTTGGCGAAGTTTGATTAATTACTGCAAAAGTTATTAATGAGATTGGTGTGAAATTTGATTGAGTATTATTAAAAGTTATTCATTTAGACGTCAATTCAGACGTCAATTCTCAACCGTTTTTCATGTAGTTTTGCAGGCAACATCGGCTGTTATTACGGCAACTTCCCTGTAAATTTGGCAAAGTTTGATTAATATAAACTTTGCGGAGTTTGATTTTTTACTGCAAAAATTATTAAAGAGATTGTTGTGAAATTTGATTGAGTATTATTAAAAGTTATTCATTTAAACGTCAATTCAGACGTCACTTCTCAACTGTTTTCCATGTAATTTTGCAGACACCATCGGCTGGTATTACGGCAACTTCCCTGTAAATTTGACGAAGTTTGATTAATTACTGCAGAAGTTAATAATGAGGTTGGTTTGAAATTTGATTGAGTATTATTAAAAGTTATTCATTTAGACGTCAATTCAGACGTCAATTCTCAACCGTTTTCGATGTAGTTTTGCAGGCACCATCGGCTGGTATTACGGCAACTTCCGTGTAAATTTGGCGAAGTTTGATTAATTATTGCAGAAGTTATTAATGAGCTTGGTGTAAAATTTGATTGACTATTATTAAAAGTTATTCATTTAGACGTCAATTCAGACGTCAATTCTCAACCGTTTTCCATGTAGTTTTGCAGGCAACATTGGCTTTTATTACGGCAGCTGCCCTGTAAATTTGGCGAAGTTTCATTAATTACTGCAAAAGTTATTAATGAGATTGTTGTGAAATTTGATTGGGTATTATTAAAAGTTATTCATTTAGACGTCAATTCAGACGTCAATTCTCAACCGTTTTCGATGTAGTTTTGCAGGTACCATCGGCTGGTATTACGGCAACTTCCGTGTAGATTTAGCGAAGTTTGATTAATTATTGCAGAAGTTATTAATGAGCTTGGTGTGAAATTTGATTGACTATTATTAAAAGTTATTCATTTAGATGTCAATTCAGACGTCAATTCTCAAACGTTTTCCATGTAGTTTTGCAGGCAACATTGGCTTTTATTACGGCAGCTTCCCTGTAAATTTGGCGAAGTTTGATTAATTACTGCAAAAGTTATTAATGAGATTGGTGTGAAATTTGATTGAGTATTATTAAAAGTTATTCATTTAGACGTCTATTCAGACGTCAATTTTTAACTGTTTTTCATGTAGTTTTGCAGGCACCATCGGCTGGTATTACGGCAACTTCCCTGTAAATTTGGCGAAGTTTGATTAATTACTGCAAAAGTTATTAATGAGATTGGTGTGAAATTTGATTGAGTATTATTAAAAGTTATTCATTTAGACGTCAATTCAGACGTCAATTCTCAACCGTTTTCCATGTAGTTTTGCAGGAAACATCGGCTGTTATTACAGCAACTTCCCTGTAAATTTGGCGAAATTTGATTAATTTAAACTTTGCGAAGTTTGATTTTTAACTGCAAAAATTATTAAAGAGATTGTTGTGAAATTTGATTGAGTATTATAAAAAGTTATTCATTTAAACGTCAATTCAGACGTCACTTCTCAACTGTTTTTTATGTAATTTTGCAGACACCATCGGCTGGTATTACGGCAACTGCCCTGTAAATTTGGCGAAGTTTGATTAATTACTGCAAAAGTTATTAATGAGATTGGTGTGAAATTTGATTGAGTATTATTAAAAGTTATTCATTTAGACGTCAATTCAGACGTCAATTCTCAACCGTTTTTCATGTAGTTTTGCAGGCAACATCGGCTGTTATTACGGCAACTTCCCTGTAAATTTGGCAAAGTTTGATTAATATAAACTTTGCGAAGTTTGATTTTTTACTGCAAAAATTATTAAAGAGATTGTTGTGAAATTTGATTGAGTATTATTAAAAGTTATTCATTTAAACGTCAATTCAGACGTCACTTCTCAACTGTTTTCCATGTAATTTTGCAGACACCATCGGCTGGTATTACGGCAACTTCCCTGTAAATTTGACGAAGTTTGATTAATTACTGCAGAAGTTAATAATGAGGTTGGTTTGAAATTTGATTGAGTATTATTAAAAGTTATTCATTTAGACGTCAATTCAGACGTCAATTCTCAAGCGTTTTCGATGTAGTTTTTCAGGCACCATCGGCTGGTATTACGGCAACTTCCGTGTAAATTTAGCGATGTCTGATTAATTATTGCAGAAGTTATTAATGAGCTTGGTGTGAAATTTGATTGACTATTATTAAAAGTTATTCATTTAGACGTCAATTCAGACGTCAATTCTCAACCGTTTTCCATGTAATTTTTTAGGCGCCATCAGCTGGTATTACGGCAACTGCCTTGTAAATTTGGCGAAGTGTGATTATTTACTGCAAAAGTTATTAATGAGATTGGTGTAAAATTTGATTGAGTATTATTAAAAGTTACTCATTTTGACGTCAATTCAGACGTCAATTCTCAACCGTTTTCCATGTAGTTTTGCAGGCAAGATCACCTTTTATTACGGCAACTTCCCTGTAAATTTGGCGAAGTTTGATTAATTACTGCAAAAGTTATTAATGAGATTGGTGTGAAATTTGATTGAGTATTATTAAAAGTTATTCATTTAGACGTCAAATCAGACGTCAATTCTCAACCGTTTTCGATGTAGTTTTGCAGGCACCATCGGCTGGTATTACGGCAACTTCCGTGTAAATTTGGCGAAGTTTGATTAATTATTGCAGAAGTTATTAATGAGCTTGGTGTAAAATTTGATTGACTATTATTAAAAGTTATTCATTTAGACGTCAATTCAGACGTCAATTCTCAACCGTTTTCCATGTAGTTTTGCAGGCAACATTGGCTTTTATTACGGCAGCTGCCCTGTAAATTTGGCGAAGTTTGATTAATTACTGCAAAAGTTATTAATGAGATTGTTGTGAAATTTGATTGGGTATTATTAAAAGTTATTCATTTAGACGTCAATTCAGACGTCAATTCTCAACCGTTTTCGATGTAGTTTTGCAGGTACCATCGGCTGGTATTACGGCAACTTCCGTGTAGATTTAGCGAAGTTTGATTAATTATTGCAGAAGTTATTAATGAGCTTGGTGTGAAATTTGATTGACTATTATTAAAAGTTATTCATTTAGATGTCAATTCAGACGTCAATTCTCAAACGTTTTCCATGTAGTTTTGCAGGCAACATTGGCTGTTATTACGGCAGCTTCCCTGTAAATTTGGCGAAGTTCGATTAATTACTGCAAAAGTTATTAATGAGATTGGTGTGAAATTTGATTGAGTATTATTAAAAGTTATTCATTTAGACGTCTATTCAGACGTCAATTCTTAACTGTTTTCCATGTAGTTTTGCAGGCACCATCGGCTGGTATTACGGCAACTTCCCTGTAAATTTGGCGAAGTTTGATTAATTACTGCAAAAGTTATTAATGAGATTGGTGTGAAATTTGATTGAGTATTATTAAAAGTTATTCATTTAGACGTCAATTCAGACGTCAATTCTCAACCGTTTTCCATGTAGTTTTGCAGGAAACATCGGCTGTTATTACAGCAACTTCCCTGTAAATTTGGCGAAATTTGATTAATTTAAACTTTGCGAAGTTTGATTTTTAACTGCAAAAATTATTAAAGAGATTGTTGTGAAATTTGATTGAGTATTATTAAAAGTTATTCATTTAAACGTCAATTCAGACGTCACTTCTCAACTGTTTTTTATGTAATTTTGCAGACACCATCGGCTGGTATTACGGCAACTGCCCTGTAAATTTGGCGAAGTTTGATTAATTACTGCAAAAGTTATTAATGAGATTGGTGTGAAATTTGATTGAGTATTATTAAAAGTTATTCATTTAGACGTCAATTCAGACGTCAATTCTCAACCGTTTTTCATGTAGTTTTGCAGGCAACATCGGCTGTTATTACGGCAACTTCCCTGTAAATTTGGCAAAGTTTGATTAATATAAACTTTGCGAAGTTTGATTTTTTACTGCAAAAATTATTAAAGAGATTGTTGTGAAATTTGATTGAGTATTATTAAAAGTTATTCATTTAAACGTCAATTCAGACGTCACTTCTCAACTGTTTTCCATGTAATTTTGCAGACACCATCGGCTGGTATTACGGCAACTTCCCTGTAAATTTGACGAAGTTTGATTAATTACTGCAGAAGTTAATAATGAGGTTGGTTTGAAATTTGATTGAGTATTATTAAAAGTTATTCATTTAGACGTCAATTCAGACGTCAATTCTCAAGCGTTTTCGATGTAGTTTTTCAGGCACCATCGGCTGGTATTACGGCAACTTCCGTGTAAATTTAGCGATGTCTGATTAATTATTGCAGAAGTTATTAATGAGCTTGGTGTGAAATTTGATTGACTATTATTAAAAGTTATTCATTTAGACGTCAATTCAGACGTCAATTCTCAACCGTTTTCCATATAATTTTTTAGGCGCCATCAGCTGGTATTACGGCAACTGCCTTGTAAATTTGGCGAAGTGTGATTATTTACTGCAAAAGTTATTAATGAGATTGGTGTAAAATTTGATTGAGTATTATTAAAAGTTACTCATTTTGACGTCAATTCAGACGTCAATTCTCAACCGTTTTCCATGTAGTTTTGCAGGCAAGATCACCTTTTATTACGGCAACTTCCCTGTAAATTTGGCGAAGTTTGATTAATTACTGCAAAAGTTATTGATGAGATTGGTGTGAAATTTGATTGAGTATTATTAAAAGTTATTCATTTAGACGTCAATTCAGACGTCAATTCTCAACCGTTTTCGATGTAGTTTTGCAGGCACCATCGGCTGGTATTACGGCAACTTCCGTGTAAATTTGGCGAAGTTTGATTAATTATTGCAGAAGTTATTAATGAGCTTGGTGTAAAATTTGATTGACTATTATTAAAAGTTATTCATTTAGACGTCAATTCAGACGTCAATTCTCAACCGTTTTCCATGTAGTTTTGCAGGCAACATTGGCTTTTATTACGGCAGCTGCCCTGTAAATTTGGCGAAGTTTCATTAATTACTGCAAAAGTTATTAATGAGATTGTTGTGAAATTTGATTGGGTATTATTAAAAGTTATTCATTTAGACGTCAATTCAGACGTCAATTCTCAACCGTTTTCGATGTAGTTTTGCAGGTACCATCGGCTGGTATTACGGCAACTTCCGTGTAGATTTAGCGAAGTTTGATTAATTATTGCAGAAGTTATTAATGAGCTTGGTGTGAAATTTGATTGACTATTATTAAAAGTTATTCATTTAGATGTCAATTCAGACGTCAATTCTCAAACGTTTTCCATGTAGTTTTGCAGGCAACATTGGCTTTTATTACGGCAGCTTCCCTGTAAATTTGGTGAAGTTTGATTAATTACTGCAAAAGTTATTAATGAGATTGGTGTGAAATTTGATTGAGTATTATTAAAAGTTATTCATTTAGACGTCTATTCAGACGTCAATTTTTAACTGTTTTTCATGTAGTTTTGCAGGCACCATCGGCTGGTATTACGGCAACTTCCCTGTAAATTTGGCGAAGTTTGATTAATTACTGCAAAAGTTATTAATGAGATTGGTGTGAAATTTGATTGAGTATTATTAAAAGTTATTCATTTAGACGTCAATTCAGACGTCAATTCTCAACCGTTTTCCATGTAGTTTTGCAGGAAACATCGGCTGTTATTACAGCAACTTCCCTGTAAATTTGGCGAAATTTGATTAATTTAAACTTTGCGAAGTTTGATTTTTAACTGCAAAAATTATTAAAGAGATTGTTGTGAAATTTGATTGAGTATTATTAAAAGTTATTCATTTAAACGTCAATTCAGACGTCACTTCTCAACTGTTTTTTATGTAATTTTGCAG
This sequence comes from Flabesymbios commensalis, assembly GCA_964017125.1. Classification (NCBI taxonomy): domain Eukaryota; kingdom Metazoa; phylum Annelida; class Polychaeta; order Terebellida; family Flabelligeridae; genus Flabesymbios; species Flabesymbios commensalis. The sequence continues at coordinate 28,524 of CAXHKU010000915.1, read as the reverse complement.
ACACCATCGGCTGGTATTACGGCAACTGCCCTGTAAATTTGGCGAAGTTTGATTAATTACTGCAAAAGTTATTAATGAGATTGGTGTGAAATTTGATTGAGTATTATTAAAAGTTATTCATTTAGACGTCAATTCAGACGTCAATTCTCAACCGTTTTTCATGTAGTTTTGCAGGCAACATCGGCTGTTATTACGGCAACTTCCCTGTAAATTTGGCAAAGTTTGATTAATATAAACTTTGCGAAGTTTGATTTTTTACTGCAAAAATTATTAAAGAGATTGTTGTGAAATTTGATTGAGTATTATTAAAAGTTATTCATTTAAACGTCAATTCAGACGTCACTTCTCAACTGTTTTCCATGTAATTTTGCAGACACCATCGGCTGGTATTACGGCAACTTCCCTGTAAATTTGACGAAGTTTGATTAATTACTGCAGAAGTTAATAATGAGGTTGGTTTGAAATTTGATTGAGTATTATTAAAAGTTATTCATTTAGACGTCAATTCAGACGTCAATTCTCAAGCGTTTTCGATGTAGTTTTTCAGGCACCATCGGCTGGTATTACGGCAACTTCCGTGTAAATTTAGCGATGTCTGATTAATTATTGCAGAAGTTATTAATGAGCTTGGTGTGAAATTTGATTGACTATTATTAAAAGTTATTCATTTAGACGTCAATTCAGACGTCAATTCTCAACCGTTTTCCATGTAATTTTTTAGGCGCCATCAGCTGGTATTACGGCAACTGCCTTGTAAATTTGGCGAAGTGTGATTATTTACTGCAAAAGTTATTAATGAGATTGGTGTAAAATTTGATTGAGTATTATTAAAAGTTACTCATTTTGACGTCAATTCAGACGTCAATTCTCAACCGTTTTCCATGTAGTTTTGCAGGCAAGATCACCTTTTATTACGGCAACTTCCGTGTAAATTTGGCGAAGTTTGATTAATTATTGCAGAAGTTATTAATGAGCTTGGTGTAAAATTTGATTGACTATTATTAAAAGTTATTCATTTAGACGTCAATTCAGACGTCAATTCTCAACCGTTTTCCATGTAGTTTTGCAGGCAACATTGGCTTTTATTACGGCAGCTGCCCTGTAAATTTGGCGAAGTTTGATTAATTACTGCAAAAGTTATTAATGAGATTGTTGTGAAATTTGATTGGGTATTATTAAAAGTTATTCATTTAGACGTCAATTCAGACGTCAATTCTCAACCGTTTTCCATGTAATTTTTTAGGCGCCATCAGCTGGTATTACGGCAACTGCCTTGTAAATTTGGCGAAGTGTGATTATTTACTGCAAAAGTTATTAATGAGATTGGTGTAAAATTTGATTGAGTATTATTAAAAGTTACTCATTTTGACGTCAATTCAGACGTCAATTCTCAACCGTTTTCCATGTAGTTTTGCAGGCAAGATCACCTTTTATTACGGCAACTTCCCTGTAAATTTGGCGAAGTTTGATTAATTACTGCAAAAGTTATTAATGAGATTGGTGTGAAATTTGATTGAGTATTATTAAAAGTTATTCATTTAGACGTCAATTCAGACGTCAATTCTCAACCGTTTTCGATGTAGTTTTGCAGGCACCATCGGCTGGTATTACGGCAACTTCCGTGTAAATTTGGCGAAGTTTGATTAATTATTGCAGAAGTTATTAATGAGCTTGGTGTAAAATTTGATTGACTATTATTAAAAGTTATTCATTTAGACGTCAATTCAGACGTCAATTCTCAACCGTTTTCCATGTAGTTTCGCAGGCAACATTGGCTTTTATTACGGCAGCTGCCCTGTAAATTTGGCGAAGTTTCATTAATTACTGCAAAAGTTATTAATGAGATTGTTGTGAAATTTGATTGGGTATTATTAAAAGTTATTCATTTAGACGTCAATTCAGACGTCAATTCTCAACCGTTTTCGATGTAGTTTTGCAGGTACCATCGGCTGGTATTACGGCAACTTCCGTGTAGATTTAGCGAAGTTTGATTAATTATTGCAGAAGTTATTAATGAGCTTGGTGTGAAATTTGATTGACTATTATTAAAAGTTATTCATTTAGATGTCAATTCAGACGTCAATTCTCAAACGTTTTCCATGTAGTTTTGCAGGCAACATTGGCTTTTATTACGGCAGCTTCCCTGTAAATTTGGCGAAGTTTGATTAATTACTGCAAAAGTTATTAATGAGATTGGTGTGAAATTTGATTGAGTATTATTAAAAGTTATTCATTTAGACGTCTATTCAGACGTCAATTTTTAACTGTTTTTCATGTAGTTTTGCAGGCACCATCGGCTGGTATTACGGCAACTTCCCTGTAAATTTGGCGAAGTTTGATTAATTACTGCAAAAGTTATTAATGAGATTGGTGTGAAATTTGATTGAGTATTATTAAAAGTTATTCATTTAGACGTCAATTCAGACGTCAATTCTCAACCGTTTTCCATGTAGTTTTGCAGGAAACATCGGCTGTTATTACAGCAACTTCCCTGTAAATTTGGCGAAATTTGATTAATTTAAACTTTGCGAAGTTTGATTTTTAACTGCAAAAATTATTAAAGAGATTGTTGTGAAATTTGATTGAGTATTATTAAAAGTTATTCATTTAAACGTCAATTCAGACGTCACTTCTCAACTGTTTTTTATGTAATTTTGCAGACACCATCGGCTGGTATTACGGCAACTGCCCTGTAAATTTGGCGAAGTTTGATTAATTACTGCAAAAGTTATTAATGAGATTGGTGTGAAATTTGATTGAGTATTATTAAAAGTTATTCATTTAGACGTCAATTCAGACGTCAATTCTCAACCGTTTTTCATGTAGTTTTGCAGGCAACATCGGCTGTTATTACGGCAACTTCCCTGTAAATTTGGCAAAGTTTGATTAATATAAACTTTGCGAAGTTTGATTTTTTACTGCAAAAATTATTAAAGAGATTGTTGTGAAATTTGATTGAGTATTATTAAAAGTTATTCATTTAAACGTCAATTCAGACGTCACTTCTCAACTGTTTTCCATGTAATTTTGCAGACACCATCGGCTGGTATTACGGCAACTTCCCTGTAAATTTGACGAAGTTTGATTAATTACTGCAGAAGTTAATAATGAGGTTGGTTTGAAATTTGATTGAGTATTATTAAAAGTTATTCATTTAGACGTCAATTCAGACGTCAATTCTCAAGCGTTTTCGATGTAGTTTTTCAGGCACCATCGGCTGGTATTACGGCAACTTCCGTGTAAATTTAGCGATGTCTGATTAATTATTGCAGAAGTTATTAATGAGCTTGGTGTGAAATTTGATTGACTATTATTAAAAGTTATTCATTTAGACGTCAATTCAGACGTCAATTCTCAACCGTTTTCCATGTAATTTTTTAGGCGCCATCAGCTGGTATTACGGCAACTGCCTTGTAAATTTGGCGAAGTGTGATTATTTACTGCAAAAGTTATTAATGAGATTGGTGTAAAATTTGATTGAGTATTATTAAAAGTTACTCATTTTGACGTCAATTCAGACGTCAATTCTCAACCGTTTTCCATGTAGTTTTGCAGGCAAGATCACCTTTTATTACGGCAACTTCCCTGTAAATTTGGCGAAGTTTGATTAATTACTGCAAAAGTTATTAATGAGATTGGTGTGAAATTTGATTGAGTATTATTAAAAGTTATTCATTTAGACGTCAATTCAGACGTCAATTCTCAACCGTTTTCGATGTAGTTTTGCAGGCACCATCGGCTGGTATTACGGCAACTTCCGTGTAAATTTGGCGAAGTTTGATTAATTATTGCAGAAGTTATTAATGAGCTTGGTGTAAAATTTGATTGACTATTATTAAAAGTTATTCATTTAGACGTCAATTCAGACGTCAATTCTCAACCGTTTTCCATGTAGTTTTGCAGGCAACATTGGCTTTTATTACGGCAGCTGCCCTGTAAATTTGGCGAAGTTTGATTAATTACTGCAAAAGTTATTAATGAGATTGTTGTGAAATTTGATTGGGTATTATTAAAAGTTATTCATTTAGACGTCAATTCAGACGTCAATTCTCAACCGTTTTCGATGTAGTTTTGCAGGTACCATCGGCTGGTATTACGGCAACTTCCGTGTAGATTTAGCGAAGTTTGATTAATTATTGCAGAAGTTATTAATGAGCTTGGTGTGAAATTTGATTGACTATTATTAAAAGTTATTCATTTAGATGTCAATTCAGACGTCAATTCTCAAACGTTTTCCATGTAGTTTTGCAGGCAACATTGGCTTTTATTACGGCAGCTTCCCTGTAAATTTGGCGAAGTTTGATTAATTACTGCAAAAGTTATTAATGAGATTGGTGTGAAATTTGATTGAGTATTATTAAAAGTTATTCATTTAGACGTCTATTCAGACGTCAATTTTTAACTGTTTTTCATGTAGTTTTGCAGGCACCATCGGCTGGTATTACGGCAACTTCCCTGTAAATTTGGCGAAGTTTGATTAATTACTGCAAAAGTTATTAATGAGATTGGTGTGAAATTTGATTGAGTATTATTAAAAGTTATTCATTTAGACGTCAATTCAGACGTCAATTCTCAACCGTTTTTCATGTAGTTTTGCAGGCAACATCGGCTGTTATTACGGCAACTTCCCTGTAAATTTGGCAAAGTTTGATTAATATAAACTTTGCGAAGTTTGATTTTTTAATGCAAAAATTATTAAAGAGATTGTTGTGAAATTTGATTGAGTATTATTAAAAGTTATTCATTTAAACGTCAATTCAGACGTCACTTCTCAACTGTTTTCCATGTAATTTTGCAGACACCATCGGCTGGTATTACGGCAACTTCCCTGTAAATTTGACGAAGTTTGATTAATTACTGCAGAAGTTAATAATGAGGTTGGTTTGAAATTTGATTGAGTATTATTAAAAGTTATTCATTTAGACGTCAATTCAGACGTCAATTCTCAAGCGTTTTCGATGTAGTTTTTCAGGCACCATCGGCTGGTATTACGGCAACTTCCGTGTAAATTTAGCGATGTCTGATTAATTATTGCAGAAGTTATTAATGAGCTTGGTGTGAAATTTGATTGACTATTATTAAAAGTTATTCATTTAGACGTCAATTCAGACGTCAATTCTCAACCGTTTTCCATGTAATTTTTTAGGCGCCATCAGCTGGTATTACGGCAACTGCCTTGTAAATTTGGCGAAGTGTGATTATTTACTGCAAAAGTTATTAATGAGATTGGTGTAAAATTTGATTGAGTATTATTAAAAGTTACTCATTTTGACGTCAATTCAGACGTCAATTCTCAACCGTTTTCCATGTAGTTTTGCAGGCAAGATCACCTTTTATTACGGCAACTTCCCTGTAAATTTGGCGAAGTTTGATTAATTACTGCAAAAGTTATTAATGAGATTGGTGTGAAATTTGATTGAGTATTATTAAAAGTTATTCATTTAGACGTCAATTCAGACGTCAATTCTCAACCGTTTTCGATGTAGTTTTGCAGGCACCATCGGCTGGTATTACGGCAACTTCCGTGTAAATTTGGCGAAGTTTGATTAATTATTGCAGAAGTTATTAATGAGCTTGGTGTAAAATTTGATTGACTATTATTAAAAGTTATTCATTTAGACGTCAATTCAGACGTCAATTCTCAACCGTTTTCCATGTAGTTTTGCAGGCAACATTGGCTTTTATTACGGCAGCTGCCCTGTAAATTTGGCGAAGTTTGATTAATTACTGCAAAAGTTATTAATGAGATTGTTGTGAAATTTGATTGGGTATTATTAAAAGTTATTCATTTAGACGTCAATTCAGACGTCAATTCTCAACCGTTTTCGATGTAGTTTTGCAGGTACCATCGGCTGGTATTACGGCAACTTCCGTGTAGATTTAGCGAAGTTTGATTAATTATTGCAGAAGTTATTAATGAGCTTGGTGTGAAATTTGATTGACTATTATTAAAAGTTATTCATTTAGATGTCAATTCAGACGTCAATTCTCAAACGTTTTCCATGTAGTTTTGCAGGCAACATTGGCTTTTATTACGGCAGCTTCCCTGTAAATTTGGCGAAGTTTGATTAATTACTGCAAAAGTTATTAATGAGATTGGTGTGAAATTTGATTGAGTATTATTAAAAGTTATTCATTTAGACGTCTATTCAGACGTCAATTTTTAACTGTTTTTCATGTAGTTTTGCAGGCACCATCGGCTGGTATTACGGCAACTTCCCTGTAAATTTGGCGAAGTTTGATTAATTACTGCAAAAGTTATTAATGAGATTGGTGTGAAATTTGATTGAGTATTATTAAAAGTTATTCATTTAGACGTCAATTCAGACGTCAATTCTCAACCGTTTTCCATGTAGTTTTGCAGGAAACATCGGCTGTTATTACAGCAACTTCCCTGTAAATTTGGCGAAATTTGATTAATTTAAACTTTGCGAAGTTTGATTTTTAACTGCAAAAATTATTAAAGAGATTGTTGTGAAATTTGATTGAGTATTATTAAAAGTTATTCATTTAAACGTCAATTCAGACGTCACTTCTCAACTGTTTTTTATGTAATTTTGCAGACACCATCGGCTGGTATTACGGCAACTGCCCTGTAAATTTGGCGAAGTGTGATTATTTACTGCAAAAGTTATTAATGAGATTGGTGTAAAATTTTATTGAGTATTATTAAAAGTTACTCATTTTGACGTCAATTCAGACGTCAATTCTCAACCGTTTTCCATGTAGTTTTGCAGGCAAGATCACCTTTTATTACGGCAACTTCCCTGTAAATTTGGCGAAGTTTGATTAATTACTGCAAAAGTTATTAATGAGATTGGTGTGAAATTTGATTGAGTATTATTAAAAGTTATTCATTTAGACGTCAATTCAGACGTCAATTCTCAACCGTTTTCGATGTAGTTTTGCAGGCACCATCGGCTGGTATTACGGCAACTTCCGTGTAAATTTGGCGAAGTTTGATTAATTATTGCAGAAGTTATTAATGAGCTTGGTGTAAAATTTGATTGACTATTATTAAAAGTTATTCATTTAGACGTCAATTCAGACGTCAATTCTCAACCGTTTTCCATGTAGTTTTGCAGGCAACATTGGCTTTTATTACGGCAGCTGCCCTGTAAATTTGGCGAAGTTTGATTAATTACTGCAAAAGTTATTAATGAGATTGTTGTGAAATTTGATTGAGTATTATTAAAAGTTATTCATTTAGACGTCAATTCAGACGTCAATTCTCAACCGGTTTCGATGTAGTTTTGCAGGTACCATCGGCTGGTATTACGGCAACTTCCGTGTAGATTTAGCGAAGTTTGATTAATTATTGCAGAAGTTATTAATGAGCTTGGTGTGAAATTTGATTGACTATTATTAAAAGTTATTCATTTAGATGTCAATTCAGACGTCAATTCTAAACCGTTTTCCATGTAGTTTTGCAGGCAACATTGGCTGTTATTACGGCAACTTCCCTGTAAATTTGGCGATGTTTGATTAATTACTGCAAAAGTTATTAATGAGATTGGTGTGAAATTTGATTGAATATTATTAAAAGTTATTCATTTAGACGTTAATTCAGACGTCAATTCTCAACCGTTTTCCATGTAGTTTTGCAGGCAACATCGGCCGGTATTACGGCAACTTCCGTGTAAATTTGGCGAAGTTTGATTAATTATTGCAGAAGTTATTAATGAGCTTGGTGTGAAATTTGATTGACTATAATTAAAAGTTATTCATTTAGACGTCAATTCAGACGTCAATTCTCAACCGTTTTCCATGTAGTTTTGCAGGCAGAATTGGCTGTTATTGCGGCAGCTTCCCTGTAAATTTGGCGATGTTCGATTAATTACTGCAAAAGTTATTAATGAGATTGGTGTGAAATTTGATTGAGTATTATTAAAAGTTATTCATTTAGACGTCAATTCAGACGTCAATTCTCAACCGATTTCCATGTAGTTTTGCAGGCAACATCGGCTGTTACTACGGCAACTTCCCTGTAAATTTGGCGAAGTTTGATTAATTTAAACTTTGCGAAGTTTGATTTTTTACTGCAAAAATTATTAAAGAGATTTTTGTGAAATTTGATTGAGTATTATTAGAAGTTATTCGTTTAAACGTCAATTCAGACGTCAATTCTCAACCGTTTTCAATGTAGTTTTGCAGACACCATCGGCTGGTATTACGGCAACTTCCGTGTAAATTTGGCGAAGTATGATTAATTATTGCAGAAGTTATTAATGAGCTTGGTGTGAAATTTGATTGACTATTATTAAAAGTTATTCATTTAGATGTCAATTCAAACGTCAATTCTCAACCGTTTTCCATGTAGTTTTGCAGGCAACATTGGCTGTTATTACGGCAGCTTCCCTGTAAATTTGGCGAAGTTTGATTAATTACTGCAAAAGTTATTAATGAGATTTGGGAAATTTGAATGAGTATTAATAAAATTTATTCATTTAGACGTCAATTCAGACGTCAATTCTCAACCGTTTTCGATGTAGTTTTGCAGGCACCATCGGCCGGTATTACGGCAACTTCCGTGTAAATTTGGCGAAGTTTGATTAATTATTGCAGAAGTTATTAATGAGCTTGGTGTGAAATTTGATTGACTATTATTAAAAGTTATTCATTTAGACGTCAATTCAGACGTCAATTTTCAACCGTTTTCCATGTAATTTTGCACGCACCATCGGCTGGTATTACGGCAACTGCCCTGTAAATTTGGCGAAGTTTGATTAATTACTGCAAAAGTTATTAATGAGATTGGTGTAAAATTTGATTGAGTATTATTAAAAGTTATTCATTTAGACGTCAATTCAGACGTCAATTCTCAACCGTTTTCCATGTAATTTTGCAGGCACCATATGCTGGTATTACGGCAACTGCCCTGTAAATTTGGCGAAGTGTGATTAATTACTGCAAAAGTTATTAATGAGATTGGTGTGAGATTTGATTGAGTATTATTAAAAGTTATTCATTTAGACGTCAATGCAGACGTCAATTCTCAACCGTTTTCCATGTAGTTTTGCAGGCAACATCAGCATTTATTACGGCAACTTCCCTGTAAATTTGGCGAAGTTTTATTAATTACTGCATAAGTTATTAATGAGATTGGTGTAAAATTTGATTGAGTATTATTAAAAGTTATTCATTTAGACGTCAATTCAGACGTCAATTCTTAACTGTTTTCCATGTAGTTTTGCAGGCACCATCAGCTGGTATTACGGCAACTTCCCTGTAAATTTGGCGAAGTTTGATTAATTACTGCAAAAATTATTATTGAGATTGGTGTGAAATTTGATTGAGTATTATTAAAAGTTATTCATTTAGACGTCAATTCAGACGTCAATTCTTAACTGTTTTCCATGTAGTTTTGCAGGCACCATCGGCTGGTATTACGGCAACTTAAGTGTAATTTTGGCGAAGTTTGATTAATTATTGCAGAAATTATTAATGAGCTTGGTGTGAAATTTGATTGACTATTATTAAAAGTTATTCATTAAGACGTCAATTCAGACGTCAATTCTCAATCGTTTTCCATGTAGTTTTGCAGGCAACATTGGCTGTTATTACGGCAACTTCCCTGTAAATTTGGCGAAGTTTGATTAATTACTGCAAAAGTTATTAATGAGATTCGTGTGAAATTTGATTGAGTATTATTAAAAGTTATTCATTTAGACGTTAATTCAGACGTCAATTCTCAACCGTTTTTGATGTAGTTTTGCAGGCACCATCGGCCGGTATTACGGCAACTTCCGTGTAAATTTGGCGAAGTTTGATTAATTATTGCAGAAGTTATTAATGAGCTTGGTGTGAAATTTGATTGACTATTATTAAAAGTTATTCATTTAGACGTCAATTCAGACGTCAATTTTCAACCGTTTTCCATGTAATTTTGCACGCACCATCGGCTGGTATTACGGCAACTGCCCTGTAAATTTGGCGAAGTTTGATTAATTACTGCAAAAGTTATTAATGAGATTGGTGTAAAATTTGATTGAGTATTATTAAAAGTTATTCATTTAGACGTCAATTCAGACGTCAATTCTCAACCGTTTTCCATGTAATTTTGCAGGCACCATATGCTGGTATTACGGCAACTGCCCTGTAAATTTGGCGAAGTGTGATTAATTACTGCAAAAGTTATTAATGAGATTGGTGTGAGATTTGATTGAGTATTATTAAAAGTTATTCATTTAGACGTCAATGCAGACGTCAATTCTCAACCGTTTTCCATGTAGTTTTGCAGGCAACATCAGCATTTATTACGGCAACTTCCCTGTAAATTTGGCGAAGTTTTATTAATTACTGCATAAGTTATTAATGAGATTGGTGTAAAATTTGATTGAGTATTATTAAAAGTTATTCATTTAGACGTCAATTCAGACGTCAATTCTTAACTGTTTTCCATGTAGTTTTGCAGGCACCATCAGCTGGTATTACGGCAACTTCCCTGTAAATTTGGCGAAGTTTGATTAATTACTGCAAAAATTATTATTGAGATTGGTGTGAAATTTGATTGAGTATTATTAAAAGTTATTCATTTAGACGTCAATTCAGACGTCAATTCTTAACTGTTTTCCATGTAGTTTTGCAGGCACCATCGGCTGGTATTACGGCAACTTAAGTGTAATTTTGGCGAAGTTTGATTAATTATTGCAGAAATTATTAATGAGCTTGGTGTGAAATTTGATTGACTATTATTAAAAGTTATTCATTAAGACGTCAATTCAGACGTCAATTCTCAATCGTTTTCCATGTAGTTTTGCAGGCAACATTGGCTGTTATTACGGCAACTTCCCTGTAAATTTGGCGAAGTTTGATTAATTACTGCAAAAGTTATTAATGAGATTCGTGTGAAATTTGATTGAGTATTATTAAAAGTTATTCATTTAGACGTTAATTCAGACGTCAATTCTCAACCGTTTTTGATGTAGTTTTGCAGGCACCATCGGCTGCTATTACGGCAACTTCCGTGTAAATTTGGCGAAGTTTTATTATTTACTGCATAAGTTATTAATGAGATTGGTGTAAAATTTGATTGAGTATTATTAAAAGTTATTCATTTAGACGTCAATTCAGACGTCAATTCTTAACTGTTTTCCATGTAGTTTTGCAGGCACCATCAGCTGGTATTACGGCAACTTCCCTGTAAATTTGGCGAAGTTTGATTAATTACTGCAAAAATTATTATTGAGATTGGTGTGAAATTTGATTGAGTATTATTAAAAGTTATTCATTTAGACGTCAATTCAGACGTCAATTCTTAACTGTTTTCCATGTAGTTTTGCAGGCACCATCGGCTGGTATTACGGCAACTTCCCTGTAAATTTGGCGAAGTTTGATTAATTACTGCAAAAGTTATTATTGAGATTGGTGTGAAATTTGATTGAGTGTTATTAAAAGTTATTCATTTAGACGTTAATTCAGACGTCAATTCTCAACCGTTTTCGATGTAGTTTTGCAGGCACCATCGGCTGGTATTACGGCAACTTAAGTGTAATTTTGGCGAAGTTTGATTAATTATTGCAGAAATTATTAATGAGCTTGGTGTGAAATTTGATTGACTATTATTAAAAGTTATTCATTAAGACGTCAATTCAGACGTCAATTCTCAATCGTTTTCCATGTAGTTTTGCAGGCAACATTGGCTGTTATTACGGCAACTTCCCTGTAAATTTGGCGAAGTTTGATTAATTACTGCAAAAGTTATTAATGAGATTCGTGTGAAATTTGATTGAGTATTATTAAAAGTTATTCATTTAGACGTTAATTCAGACGTCAATTCTCAACCGTTTTTGATGTAGTTTTGCAGGCACCATCGGCCGGTATTACGGCAACTTCCGTGTAAATTTGGCGAAGTTTGATTAATTATTGCAGAAGTTATTAATGAGCTTGGTGTGAAATTTGATTGACTATTATTAAAAGTTATTCATTTAGACGTCAATTCAGACGTCAATTTTCAACCGTTTTCCATGTAATTTTGCACGCACCATCGGCTGGTATTACGGCAACTGCCCTGTAAATTTGGCGAAGTTTGATTAATTACTGCAAAAGTTATTAATGAGATTGGTGTAAAATTTGATTGAGTATTATTAAAAGTTATTCGTTTAGACGTCAATTCAGACGTCAATTCTCAACCGTTTTCCATGTAATTTTGCAGGCACCATATGCTGGTATTACGGCAACTGCCCTGTAAATTTGGCGAAGTGTGATTAATTACTGCAAAAGTTATTAATGAGATTGGTGTGAGATTTGATTGAGTATTATTAAAAGTTATTCATTTAGACGTCAATGCAGACGTCAATTCTCAACCGTTTTCCATGTAGTTTTGCAGGCAACATCAGCATTTATTACGGCAACTTCCCTGTAAATTTGGCGAAGTTTTATTAATTACTGCATAAGTTATTAATGAGATTGGTGTAAAATTTGATTGAGTATTATTAAAAGTTATTCATTTAGACGTCAATTCAGACGTCAATTCTTAACTGTTTTCCATGTAGTTTTGCAGGCACCATCAGCTGGTATTACGGCAACTTCCCTGTAAATTTGGCGAAGTTTGATTAATTACTGCAAAAATTATTATTGAGATTGGTGTGAAATTTGATTGAGTATTATTAAAAGTTATTCATTTAGACGTCAATTCAGACGTCAATTCTTAACTGTTTTCCATGTAGTTTTGCAGGCACCATCGGCTGGTATTACGGCAACTTAAGTGTAATTTTGGCGAAGTTTGATTAATTATTGCAGAAATTATTAATGAGCTTGGTGTGAAATTTGATTGACAATTATTAAAAGTTATTCATTAAGACGTCAATTCAGACGTCAATTCTCAATCGTTTTCCATGTAGTTTTGCAGGCAACATTGGCTGTTATTACGGCAACTTCCCTGTAAATTTGGCGAAGTTTGATTAATTACTGCAAAAGTTATTAATGAGATTCGTGTGAAATTTGATTGAGTATTATTAAAAGTTATTCATTTAGACGTTAATTCAGACGTCAATTCTCAACCGTTTTTGATGTAGTTTTGCAGGCACCATCGGCTGCTATTACGGCAACTTCCGTGTAAATTTGGCGAAGTTTTATTAATTACTGCATAAGTTATTAATGAGATTGGTGTAAAATTTGATTGAGTATTATTAAAAGTTATTCATTTAGACGTCAATTCAGACGTCAATTCTTAACTGTTTTCCATGTAGTTTTGCAGGCACCATCAGCTGGTATTACGGCAACTTCCCTGTAAATTTGGCGAAGTTTGATTAATTACTGCAAAAATTATTATTGAGATTGGTGTGAAATTTGATTGAGTATTATTAAAAGTTATTCATTTAGACGTCAATTCAGACGTCAATTCTTAACTGTTTTCCATGTAGTTTTGCAGGCACCATCGGCTGGTATTACGGCAACTTCCCTGTAAATTTGGCGAAGTTTGATTAATTACTGCAAAAGTTATTATTGAGATTGGTGTGAAATTTGATTGAGTATTATTAAAAGTTATTCATTTAGACGTTAATTCAGACGTCAATTCTCAACCGTTTTCGATGTAGTTTTGCAGGCACCATCGGCTGGTATTACGGCAACTTAAGTGTAATTTTGGCGAAGTTTGATTAATTATTGCAGAAATTATTAATGAGCTTGGTGTGAAATTTGATTGACTATTATTAAAAGTTATTCATTAAGACGTCAATTCAGACGTCAATTCTCAATCGTTTTCCATGTAGTTTTGCAGGCAACATTGGCTGTTATTACGGCAACTTCCCTGTAAATTTGGCGAAGTTTGATTAATTACTGCAAAAGTTATTAATGAGATTCGTGTGAAATTTGATTGAGTATTATTAAAAGTTATTCATTTAGACGTTAATTCAGACGTCAATTCTCAACCGTTTTTGATGTAGTTTTGCAGGCACCATCGGCTGCTATTACGGCAACTTCCGTGTAAATTTGGCGAAGTTTGATTAATTATTGCAGAAGTTATTAATGAGCTTGGTGTAAAATTTGATTGACTATTATTAAAAGTTATTCATTTAGACGTCAATATAGACGTCAATTCTCAACCGTTTTCTATGTAGTTTTGCAGGCAACATTGGCTGTTATTACGGCAACTTCCCTGTAAATTTGGCGAAGTTTGATTAATTTAAACTTTGCGAAGTTTGATTTTTAACTGCAAAAATTATTAAAGAGATTGTTGAGAAATTTGATTGAGTATTATTAAAAGTTATTCATTTAAACGTCAATTCAGACGTCACTTCTCAACTGTTTTTTATGTAATTTTGCAGACACCATCGGCTGGTATTACGGCAACTGCCCTGTAAATTTGGCGAAGTTTGATTAATTACTGCAAAAGTTATTAATGAGATTGGTGTGAAATTTGATTGAGTATTATTAAAAGTTATTCATTTAGACGTCAATTCAGACGTCAATTCTCAACCGTTTTTCATGTAGTTTTGCAGGCAACATCGGCTGTTATTACGGCAACTTCCCTGTAAATTTGGCAAAGTTTGATTAATATAAACTTTGCGAAGTTTGATTTTTTACTGCAAAAATTATTAAAGAGATTGTTGTGAAATTTGATTGAGTATTATTAAAAGTTATTCATTTAAACGTCAATTCAGACGTCACTTCTCAACTGTTTTCCATGTAATTTTGCAGACACCATCGGCTGGTATTACGGCAACTTCCCTGTAAATTTGACGAAGTTTGATTAATTACTGCAGAAGTTAATAATGAGGTTGGTTTGAAATTTGATTGAGTATTATTAAAAGTTATTCATTTAGACGTCAATTCAGACGTCAATTCTCAAGCGTTTTCGATGTAGTTTTTCAGGCACCATCGGCTGGTATTACGGCAACTTCCGTGTAAATTTAGCGATGTCTGATTAATTATTGCAGAAGTTATTAATGAGCTTGGTGTGAAATTTGATTGACTATTATTAAAAGTTATTCATTTAGACGTCAATTCAGACGTCAATTCTCAACCGTTTTCCATGTAATTTTTTAGGCGCCATCAGCTGGTATTACGGCAACTGCCTTGTAAATTTGGCGAAGTGTGATTATTTACTGCAAAAGTTATTAATGAGATTGGTGTAAAATTTGATTGAGTATTATTAAAAGTTACTCATTTTGACGTCAATTCAGACGTCAATTCTCCACCGTTTTCCATGTAGTTTTGCAGGCAAGATCACCTTTTATTACGGCAACTTCCCTGTAAATTTGGCGAAGTTTGATTAATTACTGCAAAAGTTATTAATGAGATTGGTGTGAAATTTGATTGAGTATTATTAAAAGTTATTCATTTAGACGTCAATTCAGACGTCAATTCTCAACCGTTTTCGATGTAGTTTTGCAGGCACCATCGGCTGGTATTACGGCAACTTTCGTGTAAATTTGGCGAAGTTTGATTAATTATTGCAGAAGTTATTAATGAGCTTGGTGTAAAATTTGATTGACTATTATTAAAAGTTATTCATTTAGACGTCAATTCAGACGTCAATTCTCAACCGTTTTCCATGTAGTTTCGCAGGCAACATTGGCTTTTATTACGGCAGCTGCCCTGTAAATTTGGCGAAGTTTGATTAATTACTGCAAAAGTTATTAATGAGATTGTTGTGAAATTTGATTGAGTATTATTAAAAGTTATTCATTTAGACGTCAATTCAGACGTCAATTCTCAACCGTTTTCGATGTAGTTTTGCAGGTACCATCGGCTGGTATTACGGCAACTTCCGTGTAGATTTAGCGAAGTTTGATTAATTATTGCAGAAGTTATTAATGAGCTTGGTGTGAAATTGATTGACTATTATTAAAAGTTATTCATTGATGTCAATTCAGACGTCAATTCTCAAACGTTTTCCATGTAGTTTTGCAGGCAACATTGGCTTTTATTACGGCAGCTTCCCTGTAAATTTGGCGAAGTTTGATTAATTACTGCAAAAGTTATTAATGAGATTGGTGTGAAATTTGATTGAGTATTATTAAAAGTTATTCATTTAGACGTCTATTCAGACGTCAATTTTTAACTGTTTTTCATGTAGTTTTGCAGGCACCATCGGCTGGTATTACGGCAACTTCCCTGTAAATTTGGCAATGTTTGATTAATTACTGCAAAAGTTATTAATGAGATTGGTGTAAAATTTGATTGAGTATTATTAAAAGTTATTCATTTTAGACGTCAATTCAGACGTCAATTCTCAACCGTTTTCCATGTAGTTTTGCAGGAAACATCGGCTGTTATTACAGCAACTTCTCTGTAAATTTGGCGAAATTTGAATAATTTAAACTTTGCGAAGTTTGATTTTTAACTGCAAAAATTATTAAAGAGATTGTTGTGAAATTTGATTCAGTATTATTAAAAGTTATTCATTTAAAACGTCAATTCAGACGTCACTTCTCAACTGTTTTTTATGTAATTTTGCAGACACCATCGGCTGGTATTACGGCAACTGCCCTGTAAATTTGGCGAAGTGTGATTATTTACTGCAAAAGTTATTAATGAGATTGGTGTAAAATTTGATTGAGTATTATTAAAAGTTACTCATTTTGACGTCAATTCAGACGTCAATTCTCAACCGTTTTCCATGTAGTTTTGCAGGCAAGATCACCTTTTATTACGGCAACTTCCCTGTAAATTTGGCGAAGTTTGATTAATTACTGCAAAAGTTATTAATGAGATTGGTGTGAAATTTGATTGAGTATTATTAAAAGTTATTCATTTAGACGTCAATTCAGACGTCAATTCTCAACCGTTTTCGATGTAGTTTTGCAGGCACCATCGGCTGGTATTACGGCAACTTCCGTGCAAATTTGGCGAAGTTTGATTAATTATTGCAGAAGTTATTAATGAGCTTGGTGTAAAATTTGATTGACTATTATTAAAAGTTATTCATTTAGACGTCAATTCAGACGTCAATTCTCAACCGTTTTCCATGTAGTTTTGCAGGCAACATTGGCTTTTATTACGGCAGCTGCCCTGTAAATTTGGCGAAGTTTGATTAATTACTGCAAAAGTTATTAATGAGATTGTTGTGAAATTTGATTGAGTATTATTAAAAGTTATTCATTTAGACGTCAATTCAGACGTCAATTCTCAACCGTTTTCGATGTAGTTTTGCAGGTACCATCGGCTGGTATTACGGCAACTTCCGTGTAGATTTAGCGAAGTTTGATTAATTATTGCAGAAGTTATTAATGAGCTTGGTGTGAAATTTGATTGACTATTATTAAAAGTTATTCATTTAGATGTCAATTCAGACGTCAATTCTCAAACGTTTTCCATGTAGTTTTGCAGGCAACATTGGCTTTTATTACGGCAGCTTCCCTGTAAATTTGGCGAAGTTTGATTAATTACTGCAAAAGTTATTAATGAGATTGGTGTGAAATTTGATTGAGTATTATTAAAAGTTATTCATTTAGACGTCTATTCAGACGTCAATTTTTTAACTGTTTTTCATGTAGTTTTGCAGGCACCATCGGCTGGTATTACGGCAACTTCCCTGTAAATTTGGTGAAGTTTGATTAATTACTGCAAAAGTTATTAATGAGATTGGCTGTGAAATTTGATTGAGTATTATTAAAAGTTATTCATTTAGACGTCAATTCAGACGTCAATTCTCAACCGTTTTCTATGTAGTTTTGCAGGAAACATCGGCTGTTATTACAGCAACTTCCTGTAAATTTGGCGAAATTTGATTAATTTAAACTTTGCGAAGTTTGATTTTTACTGCAAAAATTATTAAAGAGATTGTTGTGAAATTTGATTGAGTATTATTAAAAGTTATTCATTTAAACGTCAATTCAGACGTCACTTCTCAACTGTTTTTTATGTAATTTTGCAGACACCATCGGCTGGTATTACGGCAACTGACCTGTAAATTTGGCGAAGTTTGATTAATTACTGCAAAAGTTATTAATGAGATTGGTGTGAAATTTGATTGAGTATTATTAAAAGTTAATCATTTAGACGTCAATTCAGACGTCAATTCTCAACCGTTTTTCATGTAGTTTTGCAGGCAACATCGGCTGTTATTACGGCAACTTCCCTGTAAATTTGGCGAAGTTTGATTAATATAAACTTTGCGAAGTTTGATTTTTTACTGCAAAAATTATTAAAGAGATTGTTGTGAAATTTGATTGAGTATTATTAAAAGTTATTCATTTAAACGTCAATTCAGACGTCACTTCTCAACTGTTTTCCATGTAATTTTGCAGACACCATCGGCTGGTATTGCGGCAACTTCCCTGTAAATTTGACGAAGTTTGATTAATTACTGCAGAAGTTAATAATGAGGTTGGTTTGAAATTTGATTGAGTATTATTAAAAGTTATTCATTTAGACGTCAATTCAGACGTCAATTCTCAAGCGTTTTCGATGTAGTTTTTCAGGCACCATCGGCTGGTATTACGGCAACTTCCGTGTAAATTTAGCGATGTTTGATTAATTATTGCAGAAGTTATTAATGAGCTTGGTGTGAAATTTGATTGACTATTATTAAAAGTTATTCATTTAGACGTCAATTCAGACGTCAATTCTCAACCGTTTTCCATGTAATTTTTTAGGCGCCATCAGCTCGTATTACGGCAACTGCCCTGTAAATTTGGCGAATAGTGATTAATTACTGCAAAAGTTATTAATGAGATTGGTGTAAAATTTGATTGAGTAATATTAAAAGTTACTCATTTTGACGTCAATTCAGACGTCAATTCTCAATCGTTTTCCATGTAGTTTTGCAGGCACCATCGGCTGGTATTACGGCAACTTCCGTGTAAATTTGGCGAAGTTTGATTAATTATTGCAGAAGTTATTAATGAGCATGGTGTGAAATTTGATTGACTATTATTAAAAGTTATTTATTTAGATGTCAATTCAGACGTCAATTCTAAACCGTTTTCTATGTAGTTTTGCAGGCAACATTGGCTGTTATTACGGCAACTTCCCTGTAAATTTGGCTAAGTTTGATTAATTACTGCATAAGTTATTAATGAGATTGGTGTAAAATGTGATTGAGTATTATTAAAAGTTATTCATTTAGACGTCAATTCAGACGTCAATTCTCAACCGTTTTCCATCTAGTTTCGCAGGCAACATCGGCTGTTATTACGGCAACTTCCTGCAAATTTGGCGAAGTTTGATTAATTTAAACTTTGCGAAGTTTGATTTTTTACTGCAAAAATTATTAAAGAGATTGTTGTGATTTTTGATTGAGTATTATTAAAAGTTATTCATTTAAACGTCAATTCAGACGTTACTTCTCAACTGTTTTCCATGTAATTTTGCAGACACCATCGGCTGGTATTACGGCAACTTCCCTGTAAATTTGGCGATGTTTGATTAATTACTGCAATAGTTATTAATGAGATTGGTGTGAAATTTGATTGAATATTATTAAAAGTTATTCATTTAGACGTTAATTCAGACGTCAATTCTCAACCGTTTTCCATGTAGTTTTGCAGGCAACATCGGCCGGTATTACGGCAACTTCCGTGTAAATTTGGCGAAGTTTGATTAATTATTGCAGAAGTTATTAATGAGCTTGGTGTGAAATTTGATTGACTATTATTAAAAGTTATTCATTTAGACGTCAATTCAGACGTCAATTCTCAACCGTTTTCCATGTAGTTTTGCAGGCAGAATTGGCTGTTATTGCGGCAGCTTCCCTGTAAATTTGGCGATGTTCGATTAATTACTGCAAAAGTTATTAATGAGATTGGTGTGAAATTTGATTGAGTATTATTAAAAGTTATTCATTTAGACGTCAATTCAGACGTCAATTCTCAACCGTTTTCCATGTAGTTTTGCAGGCAACATCGGCTGTTACTACGGCAACTTCCCTGTAAATTTGGCGAAGTTTGATTAATTTAAACTTTGCGAAGTTTGATTTTTTACTGCAAAAATTATTAAAGAGATTTTGTGAAATTTGATTGAGTATTATTAGAAGTTATTCGTTTAAACGTCAATTCAGACGTCAATTCTCAACCGTTTTCAATGTAGTTTTGCAGACACCATCGGCTGGTATTACGGCAACTTCCGTGTAAATTTGGCGAAGTTTGATTAATTATTGCAGAAGTTATTAATGAGCTTGGTGTGAAATTTGATTGACTATTATTAAAAGTTATTCATTTAGACGTCAATTCAGACGTCAATTCTCAACCGTTTTCCATGTAGATTTGCAGGCAACATTGGCTGTTATTACGGCAACTTCCCTGTAAATTTGGCGAAGTTTGATTAATTACTGCAAAAGTTATTAATGAGATTGGTGTGAAATTTGATTGAGTATTATTAAAAGTTATTCATTTAGACGTCAATTCAGACGTCAATTCTCAACCGTTTTCGATGTAGTTTTGCAGGCACCATCGGCTGGTATTACGGCAACTTCCGTGTAAATTTGGCAAAGTTTGATTAATTATTGCAGAAGTTAATAATGAGCTTGGTGTGAAATTTGATTGACTATTATTAAAAGTTATTCATATAGACGTCAATTCAGACGTCAATTCTCAACCGTTTTCCATGTAGTTTTGCAGGCAGCATTGGCCGTTATTACGGCAGCTTCCCTGTAAATTTGGCGATGTTTGATTAATTACTGCAAAAGTTATTAATGAGCTTGGTGTGAAATTTGATTGACTATTATTAAAAGTTATTCATTAAGACGTCAATTCAGACGTCAATTCTCAACCGTTTTCCATGTAGTTTTGCAGGCTGCATTGGCTGTTATTACGGCAGCTTCCCTGTAAATTTGGCGATGTTTGATTAATTACTGCAAAAGTTATTAATGAGATTGGTGTGAAATTTGATTGAGTATTATTAAAAGTTATTCATTTAGACGTCAATTCAGACGTCAATTCTCAACCGTTTTTCATGTAGTTTTGCAGGCAACATCGGCTGTTATTACGGCAACTTCCCTGTAAATTTGGCGAAGTTTGATTAATATAAACTTTGCGAAGTTTGATTTTTTACTGCAAAAATTATTAAAGAGATTGTTGTGAAATTTGATTGAGTATTATTAAAAGTTATCCATTTAAACGTCAATTCAGACGTCACTTCTCAACTGTTTTCCATGTAATTTTGCAGACACCATCGGCTGGTATTACGGCAACTTCCCTGTAAATTTGACGAAGTTTGATTAATTACTGCAGAAGTTAATAATGAGGTTGGTTTGAAATTTGATTGAGTATTATTAAAAGTTATTCATTTAGACGTCAATTCAGACGTCAATTCTCAAGCGTTTTCGATGTAGTTTTTCAGGCACCATCGGCTGGTATTACGGCAACTTCCGTGTAAATTTAGCGACGTTTGATTAATTATTGCAGAAGTTATTAATGAGCTTGGTGTGAAATTTGATTGACTATTATTAAAAGTTATTCATTTAGACGTCAATTCAGACGTCAATTCTCAACCGTTTTCCATGTATTTTTTTAGGCGCCATCAGCTGGTATTACGGCAACTGCCCTGTAAATTTGGCGAAGTGTGATTAATTACTGCAAAAGTTATTAATGAGATTGGTGTAAAATTTGATTGAGTATTATTAAAAGTTACTCATTTTGACGTCAATTCAGACGTCAATTCTCAACCGTTTTCCATGTAGTTTTGCAGGCACCATCGGCTGGTATTACGGCAACTTCCGTGTAAATTTGGCGAAGTTTGATTAATTATTGCAGAAGTTATTAATGAGCATGGTGTGAAATTTGATTGACTATTATTAAAAGTTATTCATTTAGATGTCAATTCAGACGTCAATTCTCAACCGTTTTCCATGTAGTTTTGCAGGCTGCATTGGCTGTTATTACGGCAGCTTCCCTGTAAATTTGGCGATGTTTGATTAATTACTGCAAAAGTTATTAATGAGATTGGTGTGAAATTTGATTGAGTATTATTAAAAGTTATTCATTTAGACGTCAATTCAGACGTCAATTCTCAACCGTTTTTCATGTAGTTTTGCAGGCAACATCGGCTGTTATTACGGCAACTTCCCTGTAAATTTGGCGAAGTTTGATTAATATAAACTTTGCGAAGTTTGATTTTTTACTGCAAAAATTATTAAAGAGATTGTTGTGAAATTTGATTGAGTATTATTAAAAGTTATCCATTTAAACGTCAATTCAGACGTCACTTCTCAACTGTTTTCCATGTAATTTTGCAGACACCATCGGCTGGTATTACGGCAACTTCCCTGTAAATTTGACGAAGTTTGATTAATTACTGCAGAAGTTAATAATGAGGTTGGTTTGAAATTTGATTGAGTATTATTAAAAGTTATTCATTTAGACGTCAATTCAGACGTCAATTCTCAAGCGTTTTCGATGTAGTTTTTCAGGCACCATCGGCTGGTATTACGGCAACTTCCGTGTAAATTTAGCGATGTTTGATTAATTATTGCAGAAGTTATTAATGAGCTTGGTGTGAAATTTGATTGACTATTATTAAAAGTTATTCATTTAGACGTCAATTCAGACGTCAATTCTCAACCGTTTTCCATGTATTTTTTTAGGCGCCATCAGCTGGTATTACGGCAACTGCCCTGTAAATTTGGCGAAGTGTGATTAATTACTGCAAAAGTTATTAATGAGATTGGTGTAAAATTTGATTGAGTATTATTAAAAGTTACTCATTTTGACGTCAATTCAGACGTCAATTCTCAACCGTTTTCCATGTAGTTTTGCAGGCACCATCGGCTGGTATTACGGCAACTTCCGTGTAAATTTGGCGAAGTTTGATTAATTATTGCAGAAGTTATTAATGAGCATGGTGTGAAATTTGATTGACTATTATTAAAAGTTATTTATTTAGATGTCAATTCAGACGTCAATTCTAAACCGTTTTCCATGTAGTTTTGCAGGCAACATTGGCTGTTATTACGGCAACTTCCCTGTAAATTTGGCTAAGTTTGATTAATTACTGCATAAGTTATTAATGAGATTGGTGGAAAATGTGATTGAGTATTATTAAAAGTTATTCATTTAGACGTCAATTCAGACGTCAATTCTCAACCGTTTTCCATCTAGTTTCGCAGGCAACATCGGCTGTTATTACGGCAACTTCCCTGTAAATTTGGCGAAGTTTGATTAATTTAAACTTTGCGAAGTTTGATTTTTTACTGCAAAAATTATTAAAGAGATTGTTGTGATTTTTGATTGAGTATTATTAAAAGTTATTCATTTAAACGTCAATTCAGACGTCACTTCTCAACTGTTTTCCATGTAATTTTGCAGACACCATCGGCTGGTATTACGGCAACTTCCCTGTAAATTTGACGAAGTTTGATTAATTACTGCAGAAGTTAATAATGAGGTTGGTTTGAAATTTGATTGAGTATTATTAAAAGTTATTCATTTAGACGTCAATTCAGACGTCTATTCTCAAGCGTTTTCGATGTAGTTTTTCAGGCACCATCGGCTGGTATTACGGCAACTTCCGTGTAAATTTAGCGATGTTTGATTAATTATTGCAGAAGTTATTAATGAGCTTGGTGTGAAATTTGATTGACTATTATTAAAAGTTATTCATTTAGACGTCAATTCAGACGTCAATTCTCAACCGTTTTCCATGTATTTTTTTAGGCGCCATCAGCTGGTATTACGGCAACTGCCCTGTAAATTTGGCGAAGTGTGATTAATTACTGCAAAAGTTATTAATGAGATTGGTGTAAAATTTGATTGAGTATTATTAAAAGTTACTCATTTTGACGTCAATTCAGACGGCAATTCTCAACCGTTTTCCATGTAGTTTTGCAGGCACCATCGGCTGGTATTACGGCAACTTCCGTGTAAATTTGGCGAAGTTTGATTAATTATTGCAGAAGTTATTAATGAGCATGGTGTGAAATTTGATTGACTATTATTAAAAGTTATTTATTTAGATGTCAATTCAGACGTCAATTCTAAACCGTTTTCCATGTAGTTTTGCAGGCAACATTGGCTGTTATTACGGCAACTCCCCTGTAAATTTGGCTAAGTTTGATTAATTACTGCATAAGTTATTAATGAGATTGGTGTAAAATGTGATTGAGTATTATTAAAAGTTATTCATTTAGACGTCAATTCAGACGTCAATTCTCAACCGTTTTCCATCTAGTTTCGCAGGCAACATCGGCTGTTATTACGGCAACTTCCCTGTAAATTTGGCGAAGTTTGATTAATTTAAACTTTGCGAAGTTTGATTTTTTACTACAAAAATTATTAAAGAGATTGTTGTGATTTTTGATTGAGTATTATTAAAAGTTATTCATTTAAACGTCAATTCAGACGTCACTTCTCAACTGTTTTCCATGTAATTTTGCAGACACAATCGGCTGGTATTACGGCAACTTCCCTGTAAATTTGGCGATGTTTGATTAATTACTGCAAAAGTTATTAATGAGATTGGTGTGAAATTTGATTTAATATTATTAAAAGTTATTCATTTAGACGTTAATTCAGACGTCAATTCTCAACCGTTTTCCATGTAGTTTTGCAGGCAACATCGGCCGGTATTACGGCAACTTCCGTGTAAATTTGGCGAAGTTTGATTAATTATTGCAGAAGTTATTAATGAGCTTGGTGTGAAATTTGATTGACTATTATTAAAAGTTATTCATTTAGACGTCAATTCAGACGTCAATTCTCAACCGTTTTCCATGTAGTTTTGCAGGCAGAATTGGCTGTTATTGCGGCAGCTTCCCTGTAAATTTGGCGATGTTCGATTAATTACTGCAAAAGTTATAAATGAGATTGGTGTGAAATTTGATTGAGTATTATTAAAAGTTATTCATTTAGACGTCAATTCAGACGTCAATTCTCAACCGTTTTCCATGCAGTTTTGCAGGCAACATCGGCTGTTACTACGGCAACTTCCCTGTAAATTTGGCGAAGTTTGATTAATTTAATCTTTGCGAAGTTTGATTTTTTACTGCAAAAATTATTAAAGAGATTTTTGTGAAATTTGATTGAGTATTATTAGAAGTTATTCGTTTAAACGTCAATTCAGACGTCAATTCTCAACCGTTTTCGATGTAGTTTTGCAGACACCATCGGCTGGTATTACGGCAACTTCCGTGTAAATTTGGCGAAGTTTGATTAATTATTGCAGAAGTTATTAATGAGCTTGGTGTGAAATTTGATTGACTATTATTAAAAGTTATTCATTTAGACGTCAATTCAGACGTCAATTCTCAACCGTTTTCCATGTAGATTTGCAGGCAACATTGGCTGTTATTACGGCAACTTCCCTGTAAATTTGGCGAAGTTTGATTAATTACTGCAAAAGTTATTAATGAGATTGGTGTGAAATTTGATTGAGTATTATTAAAAGTTATTCATTTAGACGTCAATTCAGACGTCAATTCTCAACCGTTTTCGATGTAGTTTTGCAGGCACCATCGGCTGGTATTACGGCAACTTCCATGTAAATTTGGCAAAGTTTGATTAATTATTGCAGAAGTTAATAATGAGCTTGGTGTGAAATTTGATTGACTATTATTAAAAGTTATTCATATAGACGTCAATTCAGACGTCAATTCTCAACCGTTTTCCATGTAGTTTTGCAGGCAGCATTGGCTGTTATTACGGCAGTTTCCCTGTAAATTTGGCGATGTTTGATTAATTACTGCAAAAGTTATTAATGAGCTTGGTGTGAAATTTGATTGACTATTATTAAAAGTTATTCATTTAGACGTCAATTCAGACGTCAATTCTCAACCGTTTTCCATGTAGTTTTGCAGGCAACATCGGCTGTTATTACGGCAACTTCCCTGTAAATTTGGCGAAGTTTGATTAATTTAAACTTTGCGAAGTTTGATTTTTTACTGCAAAAATTATTAAAGAGATTGTTGTGAAATTTGATTGAGTATTATTAAAAGTTATTCGTTTAAACGTCTATTCAGACGTCACTTTTCAACTGTTTTCCATGTAATTTTGCAGACACCATCGGCTGGTATTACGGCAACTTCCCTGTAAATTTGGCAAAGTTTGATTGATTACTGCATAAGTTATTAATGAGATTGGTGTGAAATTTGATTTAATATTATTAAAAGTTATTCATTTAGACGTTAATTCAGACGTCAATTCTCAACCGTTTTCCATGTAGTTTTGCAGGCAACATCGGCCGGTATTACGGCAACTTCCGTGTAAATTTGGCGAAGTTTGATTAATTATTGCAGAAGTTATTAATGAGCTTGGTGTGAAATTTGATTGACTATTATTAAAAGTTTTTCATTTAGACGTCAATTCAGACGTCAATTCTCAACCGTTTTCCATGTAGTTTTGCAGGCAGAATTGGCTGTTATTGCGGCAGCTTCCCTGTAAATTTGGCGATGTTCGATTAATTACTGCAAAAGTTATTAATGAGATTGGTGTGAAATTTGATTGAGTATTATTAAAAGTTATTCATTTAGACGTCAATTCAGACGTCAATTCTCAACCGTTTTCCATGCAGTTTTGCAGGCAACATCGGCTGTTACTACGGCAACTTCCCTGTAAATTTGGCGAAGTTTGATTAATTTAAACTTTGCGAAGTTTGATTTTTTACTGCAAAAATTATTAAAGAGATTTTTGTGAAATTTGCTTGAGTATTATTAGAAGTTATTCGTTTAAACGTCAATTCAGACGTCAATTCTCAACCGTTTTCGATGTAGTTTTGCAGACACCATCGGCTGGTATTACGGCAACTTCCGTGTAAATTTGGCGAAGTTTGATTAATTATTGCAGAAGTTATTAATGAGCTTGGTGTGAAATTTGATTGACTATTATTAAAAGTTATTCATTTAGACGTCAATTCAGACGTCAATTCTCAACCGTTTTCCATGTAGATTTGCAGGCAACATTGGCTGTTATTACGGCAACTTCCCTGTAAATTTGGCGAAGTTTGATTAATTACTGCAAAAGTTATTAATGAGATTGGTGTGAAATTTGATTGAGTATTATTAAAAGTTATTCATTTAGACGTCAATTCAGACGTCAATTCTCAACCGTTTTCGATGTAGTTTTGCAGGCACCATCGGCTGGTATTACGGCAACTTCCATGTAAATTTGGCAAAGTTTGATTAATTATTGCAGAAGTTAATAATGAGCTTGGTGTGAAATTTGATTGACTATTATTAAAAGTTATTCATATAGACGTCAATTCAGACGTCAATTCTCAACCGTTTTCCATGTAGTTTTGCAGGCAGCATTGGCTGTTATTACGGCAGCTTCCCTGTAAATTTGGCGATGTTTGATTAATTACTGCAAAAGTTATTAATGAGCTTGGTGTGAAATTTGATTGACTATTATTAAAAGTTATTCATTTAGACGTCAATTCAGACGTCAATTCTCAACCGTTTTCCATGTAGTTTTGCAGGCAACATCGGCTGTTATTACGGCAACTTCCCTGTAAATTTGGCGAAGTTTGATTAATTGAAACTTTGCGAAGTTTGATTTTTTACTGCAAAAATTATTAAAGAGATTGTTGTGAAATTTGATTGAGTATTATTAAAAGTTATTCGTTTAAACGTCTATTCAGACGTCACTTTTCAACTGTTTTCCATGTAATTTTGCAGACACCATCGGCTGGTATTACGGCAACTTCCCTGTAAATTTGGCAAAGTTTGATTGATTACTGCATAAGTTATTAATGAGATAGGTGTAAAATTTGATTGAGTATTATTAATATTAATGCATTTAGACGTCAATTCAGACGTCAATTCTTAACTGTTTTCCATGTAGTTCTGCAGGCACCATCGGCTGGTATTACGGCAACTTCCCTGTAAATTTGGCGAAGTTTAATTAATTACTGCAAAAATTATTAATGAGCTTGGTGTGAAATTTGATTGACTATTATTAAAAGTTATTCATTAAGACGTCAATTCAGACGTCAATTCTCAATCGTTTTCCATGTAGTTTTGCAGGCAACATTGGCTGTTATTACGGCAACTTCCCTGTGAATTTGGCGAAGTTTGATTAATTACTGCAAAAGTTATTAATGAGATTCGTGTGAAATTTGATTGAGTATTATTAAAAGTTATTCGTTTAGACGTCAATTCAGACGTCAATTCTCAACTGTTTTCCATGTAGTTTTGTAGGCAACATCGGCTGTTATTACGGCAACTTCCCTGTAAATTTGGCGAAGTTTGATTAATTTAAACTTTGCGAAGTTTGATTTTTTACTGCAAAAATTATTAAAGGGATTGTTGTGATTTTTGATTGAGTATTATTAAAAGTTATTCATTTAGACGTCAATTCAGACGTCAATTCTCAACCGTTTTTGATGTAGTTTTGCAGGCACCATCGGCTGGTATTACAGCAACTTCCGTGTAAATTTGGCGAAGTTTGATTAATTATTGCAGAAGTTTTAAATGATCTTGGTGTAAAATTTGATTGACTATTATTAAAAGTTATTCATTTAGACGTCAATTCAGACGTCAATTTTCAACCGTTTTCCATGTAGTTTTGCAGGCAACATTGGCTGTTATTACGGCAACTTCCCTGTAAATTTGGCGAAGTTTGATTAATTACTGCAAAAGTTATTAATGAGATTGGTGTGAAATTTGATTGAGTATTATTAAAAGTTATTCATTTAGACGTCAATTCAGAC